>CAUYRT010034524.1:0-45947 GCA_963574885.1 Lepilemur ruficaudatus | reverse complement strand
TATTTTAATATCCTCTTAGATTTTTTTCCATTCCTCTCTAGTTATTTGGTATGATATCTGGCTATGACCAGTGGAACTGAAGCCCTGACTATCAGCATGCCTTCTGTTGTAGGTAGTTTGTATACCAGCTTTCCTTTTTAGGTAGATGACATGTTATAATTTACTGCTCTCTCAGAAAGAAGCACCAAGACTAACAGGAAATCTATCTTCAATTTTTAGATAATAAATTTATTAGAAAGTAGATGAAAATATAATAGCGGTCTGAGTGACTTTTACTGTAGAAGGACCAGGATGCTTTATCAAAGCAAAAAAAAAAAAAAAATTGAACTGGGCAAAGTTAAATGTCAAGGAAGATTATATTCAAAGCTTTTGCAACTTAGTCTGAGCTCACCTCTAAGAAAAGAAAGAATGGAGAGTTTTTAAGAGCTGCAGGGCATGACAGGCCACCTGTGTCTGATAATTGACCTGACCCAAAGGAAAATACACGTTCTTGTATCTTCATGACAGAAGGTAGTTTTATAACTTGGAGTAAGGTGCCCTCTGAAGTTAGGCTCCTACCCCTAAACTGAAAGATACCGGTGCTATCTTTACTGATGATTACATTTCAAAGGGATGGCTCCCAAATCCTTAAGAAAGATGGTTCAGGGACAGGTCAGGGTTGTAATACTAGCCAGAAGCTTTTTAAAAGATTTGTATCTCTAAGAAGCAGAGAAAGAATTTACAATTACAAGTTTTCTAATGTAAATCCTTTAAGGAAAGGGAGGTCAGGGGCCTAGAGGCGAGAAGAGAAGAAATATGTCTAAACTTTTGTCAAGCTGAGGGAAATATCAAGACTCTCTTGGCCACCTGATATGCATGTGGGTAGATGGTTCACCACACAGGTTTGTAATTATAAAGCTGGCAGCGCTAGGAGGCATTGGAGACCACAAATGCAGCTCATACTATGTTCTTGAAATCAAGTCCAGATGTGCTTATTACAAATGTTCCATCATCTTTCTAGGCCTCAAAATTCTAATGTAGAAAATAAATACTTGAACAAATAAATAAATACTTGAACAAATTTTCTGAACAGCTTGCCCCTCTCCAGTGTAGTCAATTCTTTAGTCCTAAAGTGAATGTGTGCTCAGAGGACAAAATTCTAGGATCCCTAGAATCAACTGTTGGCTTTTTGCTATGAAGCATCTAGTAACAATTTGCCTTGATGCAATTAACCAGGTAATTGACAAATCTCCTGGGTGAATCAGGATTCCCATATTGAGTTGATCACCAAAAACACTTGAGGATTTTTCAAAACACAATTCCCAGACCTTGTCCTGGATATTTTAGATATTCTGATTTTATAATATAAATTCGAGGTGGCTCCAGAGAATTGAAGTTTTTGCAAAACATCACAAGTTACAAATAATCAGACATGTTTGGGAACTAGCGGATGAAGTTAACATTGTGGTGACAACATGTCACATGAGGTAATTGTGCAATGTGATATAGAATTCATTCGCATCTACTTGAGTTTCTATAGTAATTTTTTAATATTTAGTGTTTATTGAATAAGTTGATTCAACTAGTTAGTACACTGGAGAAAAGCAAAGACACTTATTAAAAAGTCACTATTCATAATTACTTTTACAGGCTTTCAGTTTCACAACCTAATATTCCCCAAATAGAATTTGCCAAAGAACGAGAACAAAAAATCCTGATCTACTGAATTTGTTATAAATTCACTAACATCTTTTTAAGCGGGAGGAATAAGTGAATGGCTTTTACCCGCCTTTCCAAACCACCTAGCCTGAAGCCTTTGGTTTGTTGAATAAACCAAAAGGTAGCAGCTTCAGAGAAGGGCAAGACTTCCAGCTCCTTCCTATAGACTGAATTCCATTAGTGTGAGACTTTGAAACCACATCTGTTTTTCCTTATGAAATTCAAACAAATGCCTAACCTCTTGGCTCTTAAGTAAAATGTGTAAGGGCTCACATGACAACACTTTGTTGTATATATCAAATTTGTTAACATTTAAACTGTTTTGCAAAAAAGGGAAAAAGGAGGAATAAATAAGTAGCTGCAACACATCTGGTTAGGATCTGCAGAAGGTTGCATTTTTTCCATGTCTTCAAAAAGTTTGTTCTATCTGTCACCCATTATTTCATTTGAGTTCCTGCAGGCAGCAAACTCACGAGAAGTTCTGTGTACAGAAACACAGTGTCTGGATCCTAGTGTGACTTCCCGTTTGGCTGAAGCTGAGCTAGTCCATGGATATGCAGAAAGCAGCTGTAACAATCTGTGTTTAGAGTAGAGCTGCTGAGGGGACGCACAGGCGACTCAAGGGACCTGCAACATATCTCTATTGAAATGCCACATGTCGTGTGAATTTGTCCAAGCTTTAATTCTACATATTCAGTAGGGTTGCATAAACAACGGAGAGTTAGGAGAGTAAGGTGGGAAGATTCAGGGAAAAAAATCCATACTTTATAGTTTTGATCAGATATCTCAAATTATGTACCAGAATAATTGAATCTGTCTTGCTTTAATGGGGGTGGGGTGCTTGTGTGTATAGACACAGTAAAGATTTATAAGACTAAGGGGAAGAGGAGAATTTAAGAATATAAAGAATGGAAAACTTCACTTAAAACTGAGGAATCCAGATATTTGAAGCATTATACTTGCTAAATTAATTATATGAAAATAAATATTGATTAGTTTTATCTTGTAACTACTTCCTTTACATTTGTCAGCACATAAAATTGAATGCAAAGAGACAAGGGAAAATATATAGTCAAGATAGTTTAAAATAATGGATATTGTGCAAAACATCAGAGAACATACATGAGAGACAGTAATGACTTCATTTCAAAGGTCATAAAACTTTAGATATTTAAGTTTTATAAGCCTATCTAGTCTTGGCTAGTATTTATTGGACATTTGGTATATGTTAGACAAAATTCTAAATGCTTTATATGAATTGATTTGACTTCCATTGCATTGCATTATAATGGGATTATAGTACCCATTTTACAAGTGAGGAAATCAAGGTCAGCGTTATCAATACCTTGAACAAAGTTAAAAGCTTGTAAGTGGCACAGCTGGGGATCACTCCCCAGGCTCTGAAACTCTCTCTGTCCCTAACTTGATTCTAGGGTCTGAATTATGTATGTGTGAATTATGTAAATTCAAAACTTTATTCTAATTGTTTAAACTCAACCAGGTCACCCAGAAGGCAAAAAATGTTTTTATTTCATGCTCATAGCAAACCAACACCACGTTGTCCAGTGTCCTGTCTACCCTGTATCTATTAATATTTGTTGGAAGTGGTTGGTGATTTAAAAAAAAAAAGCTCATATTTTTTATGACAAAAGGTTTCTATGAAAAATTGTCAGGGAATGGATTTAATTATTTAGCAAGTGAATGATTCAGATGGGGACTATCTAAATCATTGCATCCTAGATTAAAATGCAAACTGACAGTAATGGCTAGCATGCCTGAAGTACAAAAAAATGAAGGGAAAATTTTTTTATTAGATAGACATTTCAGTCAGTTAATTGAGTTGGCTGGCTTTTTTATTTTTTTCATAGAGTTGCCTTGTTGGTTTGCTATTTGTGCTGGTGTGATATAAACACAGGCTGAGTGTTAGTATACAATAATAGATAAAATGTTATGTAGTTCTAAGCATGTTGAACCATAGCAATATAAAGATAGAAAAGTCCTTATCAGTCATTGAACCCTGCCCAATATAGACCCTCCCCTCAATAATAATGTATAATCTAATATTCTCATTAAATATGCAAGGAAGCTGAGGTGACCTCATTTAAATGATTCAAGGCTAGAGAGGTGTTAGGACTTAGATTTCCCAATTTTCAGCCCACTGTTTTTATTTTAATCATGTTCTTTCACAGTGATCTCTGCTTTACTGTATTACTTATACAATCAACTACCAAATAATAACAAAATGGGAAAGGAAAAATTATCTGTATATCAAGAGAGGTAACAAGGTGCAATCAAAAGGACATCATAAGTGGTATTAAAAAGTATTTAGTTTGAATCCTGGATTTTCTATGATTTTGCAACAGTCCCATCCTCCTGCCAAGCAGCGTGCATGCCTCTGCATGCAAACGAACACACAACTCACATAACTCCCACCCTGTATTCAACCTGCCTGTGGGCTCCCAACCCCCTGTGAAACCCCAGTGCTTCTTTCACAGGTGCAGTGGGTGGCATTTCCAGTATACTTCTACATTTTCTTCTCAGGGGAAGAAAGAAACCCTGATCATAATAGACGTTAGCAGGGTAAGGACAACAAGCAGATCATTCCATAAGACCAGTGATAGGAAATATTGAATACTAGGGCTGACCAGGTGCACAGCCTGTATGGGATGTGTCCTTGGAGCTGTGCAAATAGCACAGGCTCCAGCTCAGAACCTCTCAAAAATTCTGAATCCTTCATTCCTGCCCTCTAAACTCTACCTACGAAAGCTGTTAGCAATTTGCTAAAACTTTATTTTACTCAAGACATTAAGTAATAAAAGTGAATTAGTAAAGAAATATAAGCCCTCATAGGGAAGTCCCTATCATTATTAGATTCTCCTTCAGGTTGATGGCTTTGATCATTGGTGATGCAGAACTACTGACGTGGGAGTGAAGGCTTAAATTGAGCTTGGTGTCATGTAGTTATTCTTTGTAGTCAAAGATGCTGCTGATGCTGGCATTGTTTCCTGCACTTTGCTTCTTACCATTAGCTATATTTACACATGGCCTGTTTTTTTAGTAGAACTTGGATGCAATTTCCAGCATTGTTTGCATTAGCTTGTTATATTAGGAATTGATGATTTGAGTAATTTTCAGTCCCTAAAGAAGGGCATGTTGGGGCAATCATAGTTTCTAAAGCTGTATTTTCCCCAGGGCCTATGTTGCAGTGTGAGTATCATTAAGGGCATCCTATATATGCACAGGGAAGTTCATTAGCAATATTAGGGCTTTAAGATGCCATTGGGTGTCTTCCTGGTTCCTGAGCACTCAGTCTCTTTAGAAAACAAGTCTACCTCCCACAAAGCCTGTGAGACTATCAAGTTCACTCAGTCCTCAGCTACTCTGGAAGCAAAGCATTGTCTGTCCCGAGGTATAATTTCTATCCAGCTTATAGTAACTTTCTCTCCAGTTGTCCTTTGGATGTATTTGGAGGATTTTTTTTTTTCATACAATACTACAGACAATTTAGTGGTTTTCCTACTTCCAACAATTTCTGAAAGTTTGTGGTTGTAAATTCTTCACCAAGAGGCTAATTTAGAATGCCTGAAATGAATTTCCCACATGTCCTCACTCATTCTAAAGGTGACGTCACTGGGGGCATACAAGAGTAGGTGGGGAAAGCCTGGATTGCCCGATCTCTGCTCTGCTCTCCCTGAACTTGTGACCCCAAGAACCCTCTTTTCCCCATCCGACAATTAGTTTCTTCACCTATTAGACCTATGTATCAGACACCAACTTCATAGAATGATTGTGAGGATAAAATCAAAAGATATGTGGGAAAGTGCCTAGCACAAAGAAAGCATTTGAGAATTATTGCTAAATGAGTGATAGATAATATCTATTAATAACAAATACTTTTATAGGCTACAGCCTACAATTGCACATGTTGTATTGATCCTCTATGGCACTCTTTGAGGTAGGTAGGTATCATTATGATTTCAACATTATAGTGGGGAAATAAAGTTTAAAAGGCATTAAAGGATTTTGCTTAAATTCATATGTACTCAAAGCCAAGTCCTCTGACATCCAGTTCCAAGATATTTTAGAGTTAGTAAGTAACTAATAAATGTTGATTAAATAGCCATGTCTTTTTTTAAAAAAACTTAATTATGGAAAATTTTAAATAAACTCTAAAGCAGCCAGAATAATACAACGAATCCCCACATAACTATTGCCCAGTTTCAACAATTTTTGACTTTTTCCCAGTCATTTTTAGGTATTGTCCTATCTCTTTTTATTTTGGTTATTTTAAAGATCTTCACAGACATAATTTCATTTCACTTGTAATTACTTCAGCATGCATCATAACTTATGAGGAAATTTTTACTATAACCACCATTTCTTGATCACAGCTAACAGAATAAAAAAATTCCTTACTCAAATTTTCCTGACTTATCTCAACACCACCTTTATTCAGTTGATCTGTTTGCAATGAGATTCAAACAAGCTCCACGTTTAATTTTTGTATCTCTTAAGGTTCTTTTGTTCTCTAACAATCCTCATTCCTTTTGATTTCATGTCACTGATTTTTAGAGACATTTGTGTTTCATTTGTAAGTCATAAAGAATGTCCATATTTGGAATTTAGCTGATTTCTTTCTCAGAGTATCATTTAAACTGCTCTTCTAGCATCCTATATTTTCCAACAGTGTTCAGATGTAGATTCTTAATTAGATTCTGATTCAAATCTTAGGATAGGAAATATATCACAGGTGATTTTTAGGAGAGAACATATATCATACGTTATTAACATTCCCTTATTCTTCAGCTTGGATTCTGTATACTCCTCCCCCAGATACCATTATTGTCATCTCCATTTTTCATTTCTTATTTTATCCTGAATTCATCTGGTGGGTTTATTCCTTGTCAGGATATGACAATTCTTCCTTACTTCTCCAGTGCTGACCATCATCCGTCTCCACTGCAGTTCTGGATTTTCCTTGCTCCGTGTCTTGTAGCCTATATTACAATCTTTGCTCCATAAGGCTTATTGTTGGGCCTTCCTGAGATTTTCACCTAGGACCTTAATTATACTGGAACATCCATGGCTGCCTGAATGATCAGGCTATCTATTTACAATCTTTTGCTCAAGGAAACATGTGGATTTCACCAGAAGTCCCATTTTACCTTAGTTCCAGAAGATGCCACAAATCCAGGGAAAATTCCAGAACAACCCACACAAGAAGATCCAGATCTAAGAAACAACAATTCTCAGAGGTGGGATAGGCATCTCAACTCTAAAAATATTCTGTAGTATGCTCTGAGGTAGTCAAGATTCAAAAATCACCAAAGTAAACTGTTTACTATAAATGGCATGTTTTAGAAAAATCTTATCTCTTTCTAGCTTTTCAGATTAAGAATGGATAATGGACACACCAGCGTGAGAATGCAGTAATTTATCCCAGATCTTCTTCAGCTTCTAGTACAGTTTATAGGATTATGGGCTTTTGTGCATTGAAGAGGCTCAGAATAAAAACTTCTAGCTTATTTTCTTATCTTTGGAAGTAGAGAAATATAACAATATGTCCCAGTAAAAGACCAAAAGACATTTAGACTTGTATGACCAAGTCATTTGTAGCAGGATTCACTGGATCTACTTTTACATTTTTTTCAGTTTCTTAAACAGCTTTGTTGAGATATAATTGACTTCAAATAAACTTCACATACGTAAAGTACACAGTTTGTTAAGTTTTGACATACACCTGTGAAACCTTAACCATGATCTAAATAATGAACATACCCATTATTCCCAGACAAGATAATAAACATACCCATCACTCCCCAAATTTCCCTTGTGAACTTTTGTATTCCCTCTACCCAGGGATTCTCCTGCTGGCCAGCCTCTCATCCCCACTCCACCCATGTTACTCAGGCAACCACTGATTTTTGCTCTTTGCTTTCTATACTTACAGATGAGTTTTGGTCTTCTGAAATTTCATTTAAATGGAAGCATAGAGTATACACTCACTTTTTGTCTAACTTCATTTACTCAGTATAATTATGCTATTGTATGTATTAACCATTAATTTGTTTTATCGCTGAGCAATGTTTCATTATAAAAATATGTGACAATTTGATCATCCATTTACCTTCTGTTGGATGTTTAGGTTGTTTTCAGGTTGGACTGTGAATAACATATACAAATCTTTGAATGGACTTATGTTTTTGTTACTCTGGATAAATGTTAATGCAAGCCCTTCCACGTACTCTACCCAAAGTCCTATGAGTCAGGAAGTTTTCCAGCCTGGCTTTTGAGAGCAAGCATTATTTCTGTTAGTTATGGGAACTGTTTTCTCTAAACCTTCTGGGTAGTTTTTTTCCTATGGCAAGTTTTTCTTACATACATGCACTGGCCAGTATCACATTGAAGATCATGGGGGCCCTCTGCAGACCTCCAGAAATTTCTCTACATAGCCTTCTCCTTGCTGTACTCTGCCCCACAAACTCTATCTGCTTTGGTCTCCTTGGACTCACAGCTCTATCTCTTCAATTCAGGGTGTCCACCAGGCTCTGTCTGGACTTCCCGTCTCTGCCCTGTGGCCTAGGAACTCTCCTTAGACAGCAAGCTGGTGCAATTACAGGGCTTGCCTACCTTTTTCGCATCTCTGAGGAACTCTTATACTTCCTTGCCACTGATGTTCAGTGTTTCGAAAAACATTGTTTTCATTCTTTTTGTCTGTATCTTGGTTATTTCAGGTGGATGATAAATCTGGTCCCTGTTACTCCAGATTGAAAGCAGACATCTCCAGTGTACTATTAGAAGATTTTTGAATTAAACTTTGGGATATAAGGGGCTATTTTGCTGGTGACTTGTTTTGTTTCCTTTTAAACCATGGAGACAGGAAGAGAAAAGGCGGGAATAAGATTGTAAAACTGGGTAGAGAGCACTAGAATTTTCCCTTCCAGGATTGATAACGTTGTGGTTGTTTTCCTGTGGGCTGCATGTTTCAGACAGATAGTCGAATTTAAGTGGAGGACTTGACATGTGACAAAACTGAACATAGCTACCGATTATTTGGAAACAGGCAATACTAATGAGGACCTGGGAGAGACTGAGGACTTAGAAAGATAACCAACTTCCAGTTCCACACACAGAGGTCCTGTGGGCTCTAACAGAGGTTTCCATGTCTCCAAACAAATGATGAAATGCTATGCAAAATAATCACTCTGCTCTCCTCTGCAGCCCCAACATTTGTTGCCATTTTTCTCCATAGAGGAAAAAAAAAGGAAATTTACAAATT
Organism: Lepilemur ruficaudatus; assembly: GCA_963574885.1. Classification (NCBI taxonomy): domain Eukaryota; kingdom Metazoa; phylum Chordata; class Mammalia; order Primates; family Lepilemuridae; genus Lepilemur; species Lepilemur ruficaudatus. The sequence goes on along the minus strand of CAUYRT010034524.1, from coordinate 36,970 downwards.
AATAGCTATATCTAACTGTGAAACACCGCAATGGTTTTGTTTATTCTGTGGCAGTGTAAAAAAGTCAATTTTTCATCAATATATAAAAAAAATCATGAACAACACAACTATCAATGATATTTTAATTGCATTACCCCATCTACATAAACCTGCTTTTTCGTGTCAGCACTGCACATCCTAGAAACACTTTGTACTAGCTTTGATCTTTTTTTTTTTTTTTTTTTTTTTTTGAGACAGAGTCTCACTCTGTTGCCCGGGCTAGAGTGAGTGCCGTGGCGTCAGCCTAGCTCACAGCAATCTCAAACTCCTGGGCTCAAGCAATCCTTCTGCCTCAGCCTCCTGAGTAGCTGGGACTACAGGCGTGCGCCACCATGCCCGGCCAATTTTTTCTGTATGTATTTTTAATTAGCCAATCAATTTCTTTCTATTTTTTAGTAGAGATGGGGTCTCGCTCTTGCTCAGGCTGGTTTCAAACTCCTGACCTTGAGCGATCCTCCCGCCTCGGCCTCTCAGAGTGCTAGGATTACAGGCGTAAGCCACCGCACCCGGCCTAGTCTCTTTGTCTCTTGTATTAACTTTCAGCATTAAAAAAGTTGACAACTTTTCAATTAAAGTGGCCCAAGTTCTTCCTTTGCTCATCATTCACTTGTGTCATATGACACTTACAACTAAGGTCACGTGGGAAGAGTGTGCTACTGCCCCGCAACAGATAATCGGGGGTCACCATGGTGACATAGTTGTGGTTCTATCAGCTGTCATGTGTGTCCTCATCCATCAAGGACATGCTTGGGTGGCTGCAGGTAGGCTGGCATGCTGCTGTTTCTTGGCAGATCTCAAAACATGCAGCAGTGGATTTTGCAGTAGCCTCAGAGGCTGCTGCATTCTTTGGAGGAGCTGAATAGGGGCCATTATTAATGCCAATCATCCCACACCCACAAGGATATCAAAGGGACTTTTAGAGACCACAAGGCTGCTTTCACAGAAACCCTAATCAAATCACCTTGCTCGAGCAGGGAAAGAAATGTAGGAAAATGAGGTGGGTTAAAGGAATTAGAACAAGTAAATGCATTCAGAATACATTTATGACAAATTAGCCCGGAGTGCAAATAGAGATTGATTTGTCTGATTGAGTGGAAGCATAACTTAGAAGCCTGAGGTCAGGCTTCTGCCAACTTGAGGTCTTAGAAAGTTAAACAAATACAGGGTGGTGCAAAAGAACTCATCTCTTTTGTATTTATATATAAGGAAGGAGGGAGGGAGGAAGGGAAAGAAAGGAAGGGAAGAGGACAGAACAGTAAATATAGGCATAGTGAAATGATAAACTCAGTAATTCAATGGAGAAGTATGCCACTACAAGGGATGGCCAAAAAAAATTGTAGGCGAGTTTCAATAAAGAGGTAAGTACGAGGAATATAGTGGGAGCTGTACTGGACCAGGCAGACAATCTTCTAACTCACCTACAACCTTGGATTCATCACCTCGGTTGCCTTTCTATAAATTAAATAGTGGGACCTGAGCCAAGATTTTAAAACTCTGTGTTCTGTACATGTGTGTAAATATAATGGAAAAGGCTCACGGGAAGTGTTTTTGTCTCCAGAACAACTATTTCAACTAGTGCAGCTCAACTTTTACGTGCTGAGCATTCTAATGAGATTTCATTTGAAGAAAATGTTTCCTGGATTATAGGAAGTTTCGAAACTGTCGGAACTGCTGATTTCCTAAATCCTGCCCAGACTAATAGTACATTCTATGCCTCAATCATTACTAAGCTTATAAAATGATGAATTTTAATTGTTGTTTATATATAGTTAAGCGAGTGTTGAGCTCATGGTCATGGCTCAATCGACATTTCTTGAGTTGAACTGAATTAAATTTCATCAGTTCTGGAAATGGATCATACAGATTCTTTTCCTAAAATGCAAAACAAAACAAAACAAAATGCTCCATCTGAATCATCAGGAAGGCTAATAAACCAAACAAAGCATGGCTGTGCCCTTGCATAAAAAGCAAGATTTGACCACACCTGGGAGCTGAAAGTCCAGGGAAGGTGAAGAAAGAAAGACACCGTAAATGCAGCCCCAATGCTCAAGGGAATAGCGGCCAGCCAGGCATGCAGGAAAGGGCTTTAGCCCTTCCATATGAAAATTGAAGGAGTTATGATCAAAGTCTAAAATGCACGAGGAATGTGAATGTGATGAACACAAATTTGTCCATCTAATCCTGGAACGTTATTACGAGAGAACAAACTTGCCTTGCAACATTAGAGAGGTGAGTTTAGGCCAAGTGCAAGTACTGCTTTATGTATGAAGTAGTTCACTAATATGGCTAATTACTCTCAGAGCTCAAATAAACTGAATATGTAAAACTCAAACTCAGTGGGGCAAATGTAGTAGGTTGATAGGGCCCCTGCCTCCAGCCATTTTCTCCAGCAGTGTGATCTAGCAACTGTGCCTGAGAAGGGGAGGAGGAACTCTGCCCCCTACATGGGATGTTATTCTACAAATAAGATAAACCAGTGGTCTTCTCCTAATTCACAAACATTGGACTTCATGCATGGCACAGTCTCCTTGCTGTATCCAATCTCACAATTATACCTATCAAGGAGAGAGGCACATTTTCTCATAATTGTTTTTCGAAATATCTGCTTATTTTCGCAATATCTAGTAGGTGGTAACTTGGCACCAAAGTATAAGTGTGCACACATATACATACATGAATATATCATATATGCATATACATGGATATTATATATGTTGGTGCAACATGTGTTTCTGTGTGTGTGTGCGCGCACAAATAGATCAATAAGGCAACTTTTCTTAGTGGTCCACCAAGCACCCTATGATTTCTGGATGTGCCCCAGCTGGGTAGTGATGGAGATGATAGCACTTTATGTCAGGGCAGCCATGGTATGAGACTGCCTGGGAGGTTCTCATTCTGAGGAGCTGTAGATGGTTCTACCTCAGCAGCTGGAACATTGGCTGAGGGTGGGCTGTGCCAGGAGAGGGAATTGAAGCATAATAAGGTTGGTGATCTAAGTAGTTGCCGGATAATGGGAGGCCTTGGATGCACTATTGTAAATGTTATTATTTCGTAGATATAATAATGGGACACTACTGAAGAGTTTTAATCAAGAGAAACATGACGGACTTTATATTTAAGGATGCTTACTCTGGAAGCTGGGTGGAGAGTAGATCGGTTGCAAAAGTGAGGCCAAAGAGATCTGCTGGGTTAGAAGTGATTTGTTAATATCAGAGAGAAAAAATTGATGGCTTGAATTTACAACAGTAGCGACGGGGATGGCGAGAAAGGACAGGAGGGGTTTTAGACCGTCATCCTTGTATTCTGCCCCTTCCCAGTGAGCTCCGTCCCTGTACACTGCTCTCTCAGTAAGCAGAGGACGGTGCTGTGGCAGACAGGCAGATTGGTAAACTGTATGTATCCGTTTTCCACCTGTTTTCATTCGCTCCCCTTTTGTGACTTGTAAGATTTCATTTAAGTCTTCCAGATAAGGGAAAAGAAAGGGAAAAAAATCATTCTAGTTCCTTAAAAAACAAAGTAACTAATAGGCTATGAATGAGCAGAATTTATTATTTCCTTACTAAGCCAGGATTTGCTGTAATGAATTTCATCAGGAAGATTTAATTAAACCGTAATAGCAGTCACCGAGAAGAGTAACAGGAAACATGTTAAATAGGTTCTTGCGAGGCAGTTTCCCCCATCCCTTTTTTTTTTTTTTTTTTTTTTACCTCTTCTAACCCTTACAACGCACTTTTCTCAAAGGAATATACAGGCTGAGAACCAGAGAATTATTTAAGTATGAAATTATGTACATCTTACAAACACAAAAAGCTTTACCCTGTGGCACATGTGAGAGGAATAGAGGTTTCTCTAGAAATGTAAAAAAATTTCTCTTTTGATCTGGTGTGAAGATAAAGTTGAAACTATCTAGATCTGACCGAAATACCTAGTCTTTCGATAAACAACCATAAGTCACAAAAGAAGTCGAAGTTGAATGCGAACTGTTTTAATCTTAAAAATGAAACGAAAAAAGATATTTATTATGGAATAAAGCTCCAAATCCAATGAAAAAGTGGGTCCAATTGTCAAGCTCCAGCTTCCCTTTCTGTTTGCGCAGCTACCACGCTTACTAATTTTAAAGTTTTGGTGGTAAATCCGAGCAAATATGAATGGTGAGGAGTAGAAAAAGGAGACTTTTCCTCCCCAAAGCTGCCCAGGTTATTAGCATTCCCTCTGCTCCTGCTTTCCTCTTTTTCTCCCAACATAACATCTCACGGCTTAAGATGAAAAGACTTATTGGATTCTCTGTTGTCAATTGGACAAGTCCTCTCTGGGGTCTTTTCTGTCAAGATCCTCGGATTCCATTTGAATTTAAAACAGACCCGTAGGCTTGGGAAACGTGGCAGCCGTGTGTTCAGGGAAACAGAGAAAGAGTTATTTTTGAAATATCTTACAAGATCTTCATTCCAAGGGCCAGTTAAGAGAAAACCGGCTGATGTTTCAGAGTGTTTGTAAGCAGCTAATTACACATAGGTGATCTGGGAAGGAACGGCGATCACTTAGGAGAGCAACTATTATGTGCACACAGAATTTCCCAGCTGAATTTTTCTTTTAATTGAGCGACCAAGACATTTAAGGCATCATATAGCTCAGTGACATTTGGGCTGTTGGAGCAAGACTCTTTTCTTTTGGCAGAACATCTGGCTACTTCTTCCTTTATTTCAAAAAATTATGATTTTCATCCCTTTTTATTAAAACCTAGAAGAAATGATCTTATACCATATTTTTCAAGAAGCTTTTTTTTTAAAAAAAAATTCTTTTAGTAGAATATCAACTGTCAAATCAGTATGCAAATATTAAAATATTTTAAATCAGATTGTGTGATATGGTAGGAAAAGCAAGGAAGAGAGAAAATAATTCAAGTCATGATAAAAAGAGAAAGAAAACATAATTCATGCCTGTGGGACTTATAAAAATATTTCAGATATAGAAGTAAATTTAATTTTCTTGTAACATTTTTCTCCCTTTCTTAAGATTTTTTTAAACTTTAATGTTTAATAAATTCTCTTTTAAGATATTAGGGACTGGTATGAGTTCATATTAAATTTTACTTGTATTATTATCTAAACTGATATTTGTCTCCTTTTATTGACAGAGCTGTAAAAAAAAAAAAAAACAGATGTGAATTTCCTTGTCTTTTTACGTGTACTTAACTCCGATTGATTTTACTGACATGAGCGCATTTAGGAGAATTTCCCCAATATTCCACAACATAAAACTGTCCCTACAATCGGTCTCATTGTCATCCCCTGACCACCCACCCATTCATCATCTTTATTCTTTCCAGACTATCATCGACTGCGAATCTTTCCTCTGCCTAAATGTCCCTTCCTTCCTCCACTCTAGCTAAGTCACACCCCATTCCAGACCTAGGTCACTGGGCTCCCTGATCACGCTAATTACTTTTGTATGTAGTCTACTGCATAATTAATACTTTTCACTACCTAATGACTTTATCACATCAATATGTGCTTTCACTGCCAGTTCCTGCAGCCAGGAATGCTACCTTATATATGTATTTTTGTATTGCAACACACACTTAGCACTTAACTTTAAGCAAAGGCTCCTAAATCCTAGTCCATAAAAGAATTTTCCTCAAAATAAAAGAAAAAAATGATAATAATGCCATGAGCTAGTCACTAAGCTTAATTTATTTGATAATTTTTATTCTCAGGTAATGTTCTCTCAAAATTTTAGGGTTAGACTGTCTTTTTAAAAAATAAAGTAATAGTGATTTTAAATAGCAGAAGTGTTGTTTTTAATTTTCTTAGTAAGATAGCGATTCAATGCTAGTCTCTCAAATTATTTGAACCTGAAATCCCAGTATCTGGGAACCACTGGTTGACAATCCATCCCCGACAGGATTTGACAATTGTCCCCTCTGGAGACCTCCTGTAACTCTGTACGACTCGTCGACCACTCAGCTAGACTGTGTTTCTCTTTATCCTTTTACAAAATTTCCAGTATCTGCAGCTAATTCAGAGGAAAGCCCCATTTCATACTTGCCTCTTCATCTTTGTGGCACCTAATTTTGATTACAAAGGAGGCAGCAAATCTCAAAAAATATGCTTGTTGAATAATTGAGTATTCAGAATTATTTCAAATTTGGAGAGCTAAAAGAAATCATAGATTTTGCTGGATTAATTTTTGTTAAGTGAATTAAGATTATGTGTTTCAGGCAGTAAAAACAGCAAAACCATAATAAACAGCCTAAATTGTACATTAGACTGTGATTTATGGAAAGGTATCAAAAACCACATTGATTTTACAAGTCCTATGTAATATTCTACTAAATGCTTAAGGAAAGAAAGGAGAGTAGTTTCACAAGACAGAATCATTTTTTAGTGAATTCTTTGACTGTAAAACTTCCTTGTGGTTCCAATGGGCATATAAAATAGTCCCTTTTCCCTGTGTGTGTAAATATAGTTTTAACATAATTATTTAAATCCAGAAATACTTTCAAATTTCCTGCAAGTTGTGTCTGGCTGTCAGTTCCTTTCTTACAAATATTCTTAGTCCATGGAACAGATTTTCTGCTGAGCACTGTGAAATCTAATTCAGAAGTAGTGCTTTATTGATGCTTCGTTTTTGTGACCTTTCCAGTCCTGTGTTGGTGACATATTGGTCCTCTGTCTCCAGTGCTTTGAGAATCTAATAGATAGAATGGAATGGGTCAGATAATGAAAGTCCCTGGTACATTAACTTTCAATTTCATGAATGTCTGAATATTGCAGAGAAGATGAATAGCAAGACTTCCTTTGCTTTTACATTTTAACATTTATAAGCTAGTTAAATTTCCCTTGTATTATCAGCAGCATAGTCCCAGTCTACACTATTAACACACACATTTATATTTTTGAGCAGTAGTGTAAGAGTTTAAAATAATTTATAAACCACAGAGCAGGCAACTTACAAATGCATGCCACTAAAAGAGATGAATAAATTGGGGTTTCATTTCCTATGAGTTATAGCATATGAAGTATTCATTGAAAAGGCTCCTTCTTTTATTTCTCTTTGTTTTACTGACATAAGAGGAGAGTTGGGGTGTGTAGTCAGTCATATGACTGATCTATTATTAGGTAGTTACCATCATCCCAAAAAGCAGTGTTATTGTTTTGAAGAAGCATTCGTCTTCCCTGAGGACGTTATAGCAAGTGTAGTCATTTGAAAGAATCTGTTGAAATAGACTAATCTTTGGATGAAGCTTAAAATCACCGGAGTGATGAGAAATATAGACGGAGCCTGAGTGATTAGGCGAGGGCAGGGATGAGAAGGCACACAGCTGTTCAATTGCTGGGGCTCGGACACTGAAATGTGAACTCATTTGTATCCCCTTGGGTTATTTTACAGGCATTGTATCATCTGCTCTTGCCCTATTCCATTCCCCCCACTGTATTTATAGTATCCATTTTTATGAAATATGGCCAGAATTAGACAATACAGTTTGGCCTTTTGGATTGAGCTTGATATTCTAGCTGTATTTAAAGACTTATGTTAGCTTGTCATGCTAGGGAAGCTGGTTTTGAGATCTGAGATTATGCCCCAAATGAGAAACATAGTCATTGGCTTGGTTCAATGGAAACTCCACCTAACCTGGACTCCATAAATATGTAATTAAATGTACTATTATACACTTTCATATTTTGACACAGAATTGACAAGTGAGTCTATGTTAAGGTTGGAAGTCTATGAGAGTGTGAAATGACTATTGTGTTTGGATCAGTCTCATGGTCTGGTTTCTTTGAGAAGATGTCAGGCTCTGGCTCTGCTACCAGACTCTCCCATAGTGACGTCTGCCCTCTCAGAGGGGGAATCAGTTCTCTTGGTCGCTATTTCATTTAAACAATTACTGAGGAACCTTTTCCTCCAGTCACCGTCTTGTGATGCATGAGGTGGCCTCAGCTACCTACTGGAGAGGGCGCTGTTGGCTGAGCCTCCGCGGTGCAGCTTTGCACGTTCCGGCTGACCCTGAGGGCCGTTCCTGACAGCCCCCCCATCAGCTGGATTCTGGCAGTTTGGGCTAATGATGGGGGCACTGAAGGGGGATTGAGAAGGGGGAGAGGGAGTCTGGGGTATTTCTCCCCCTCCATTTGTCTCCTGGATAAGTCCTCCAAGGTTCCAAATTTTGCTGGGTGAGCCAGGACTCTGGCCCCTGCTACCGCACATCCGTCATCCTCATCCCTCTCTCCTAAAGGTACCAGTAGCCTCCTGCTGTGCTCATCTGCAGGTTGCATCACTGTGTCCACCTTAGGCTTCTCTGGTCTTTTATATCTTTGCAAACAAGGGTTTGCATTAGATTTACTCTTTTTTTAAATATAAAGAGTGGTTTCTGTTTCCCTAATTGGAGCCTAATATACCCACTCACTGTAGCTACTTCATATACGCCCCCAACACACACATAAGCAGACTAAATCTAAAATTTCTTATCAAGCTGCTTCATTCAACTGAATCAGTCTATCTGATTTCCCAATGAGTATATGCCCAGTTTTTAGTTGGTTTAGTTTCAGAAAGATTACCATCCCAAATTCTTCTTGTCCAGTGTGCATGGCCAAAAATCATCTGTCTACTCATGGACTTTCAGAGTTCTTTGTACTTGCATCAAGACATGAGCTAATTCTGCTTTCTATGTATTACAGATGCTTTTTGACTTATGATGGGGTTACGCCTCACTAAACCCATTGTCAATTGAAAATACCATTAAGTCAAAAATACGTTTAAGACACCTAACTTACCGAGCATCGTTGTTTAGCCTAGCCTACCTTAAGCATGCTCAGAACACTTACATTAGCCTACAGTTGTGCAAAATCATTGAGCACAAAGCTTAGTTTAGAAAAGTGTTGAGTATCTACTGAAATTTATTGGATATTGCACTGAAAAGTGGCAACAGAATGGTTGTATGAATACTTGAAGTACAGTTCCTACTGAATGAGTTTTTGCACTATCATAAAGTTTAAAAATAGTAAGGGGGCCATCTGTATTTAAAAACACATCTTCTCAACTTTGCTAAATTATAAACTCTTTAAATTCAGTCACTATATCTTTTCTATCTATATTCCTCATGGCAATATAGATAGCACAATATCATGCATATATTAGGTGCTCAAAAATATTTGTTAAATAAGGGGATGACAAATGTTTTCCAACCCAAGATGAAGTTTATATAAAAATGTTCTTTTGTTAATAATGATACTGTTTCTAGTTGCTGGGAAGAATCCAAAAGAGAAACAGAGGAAATTTGTTTCTCACAAAAAAATCTTGAGAGAATTGGACTACATATATAAAAAGCATTTACCACAAACAATATATTGATAGGCATGCTGAGAGTTTTAATATGCTCTTCCTAGAGACAGATGCACATTTCAGTTACTAATATTGTTGACTCAATAATTATTTTCTTATATTGAGATGGTTAATTTGTTTTCTGTAAGTGGATGCTGTGGGTTGCTGGGTGTTCTACCTGGTACCCACTCCCCTCTGATTCCTTTCTGAGCACCTCCATATCAAAGCTCATGTCTTCTGGGATAAAACAGCACTAAGTGAAGGAGTGGGCACCTGCTAATGTAAACCAATCCAGATAGCCCCATTCTCCTTACCATGGTGGTTGGTTCAGATAACCCAGATATAAGCCAATCAGCTCATGGCATTCCTCTGGCAAATCTGGACAGAAAACGATTTAAGAAAGAGTATATGACCCAATTAAGGTCAATGAGATGTAAGAGGAGAAATCTAAAAGACTTCTTGTGCTTCCATGCTCATAAAAGACTCTCAAAAGTTCAAACTTCGATTCTTTTTTATTTAAATCTCAAATTTAACTACAATATAATCAGTCCATATCACTTGTAAAGATTCTCAATATTTTAAATTCAAACTAAAATATAAACTGATTATTGATCCTATTTCATTATTTTTATTTTTTTAAAAACATGATCTTAAGAAGTTTTTCATTTTTAATAAAACAAAATTTCTTTAATAAAATAAAATAAAATAAAAGCCTCTTCTTGAGGAATCTGCTGGAAAAATGTTCTGTCCCCTGCTGGACTGCGTGGTGTGTAGATGTGAAGCTCAGACCCGCTGCAGCCATCTCTGCTTGCATGGCGGAAGCCAGGCTTAGGATGAAGCTGACTCTCTGCAAGTCAGAGGTGAGAGATGGGAATAAACTGCATCCTCGGTAACATCATCGAGTGTCTGACTCAGAATTACTCCTACCTCTACACTTTCCTGTTTTATAAGCCAAACCCTTTGAGTAGGGCATTTTAAAGCATCTTGACTAATATGTCACTCTGAGAACTAAAATACTCTACTCAAATGTTGAATGAATGAAGTCTCTCAACACAGCAAGCAAAATTAGACCATCAGTGGATGAACCAAAGGGACAGAACTCCCGTGCCACCTGGGTGGTTTAGCCTGCCGTCCTTCCTTCCTTCCTTTTCTCCCAGTCACTGCCCTCAAGATGCTCACAGTATAACGGTCCACTCTCAATACGGGGTATTTAATTATTGAAACGTATATATTATTAAAGGTGCATATATAGGCAGTGCGTGCTTCACTCAACAGACTGAAAAAGAATTTAGGATCCTCAAGCACAGAGGAACTTGGAGGAGAAATTTGAGTGACTGGAAGCCCCACACTCATAAATTTTGATGAGTGTAGAACAGGAAATCCTCAAAACTTTGGAACTGTTGAGAAAGACAAACTGGCTATTGAGCAGGACTGAAAAATCCCATAAAATAAAAATATGAAATGAATGATTGGAGATTGGATAAGAACCTGGATCCTTATCCAGGTTGCCATGGATAAGACCTTGGAATCATATAGATATTTGTGTTCAGTCCTGGTCCTAATCTGGACCAACCTTTCTCTTCTAAAAAATGTGGTAATAATACCTATATCATGGTGCAGTAAGAATTTAATGAGAAGTATGTATATAAATGTCCACAGAATATTGCCTAAGACACAGTAGGCACTAAGAATATCCTGCTTCTCCTCTTATTATTATTGTTTGTACTGTTGTCATTAAGCAATAACTTTCAGCTCTCAACTTTTTGTCCCTTGATGCTATTTTCTTGCATTAGTTCAGTCAACTTACTCTGCAGGAGTGAGACGTCCCCAGCTGTAGATCGGTACTAACTATCTCTGAGTTGACACATCTCAGGAATAGATGACAGGTAGATGAGATCTATCTAGGGTCAGGATTGAAGAGTAAACCTTATTAAACTGAAACTGGTAAGTCATATTCACTTGCTGCCAGAGAGGGAATCAGGCAGCAGCATTTCACGGAACAGTAGGAGCTGTGTCACAGTAGAGACACAGCACAGGCCAAGGGGGCTACAGAAAGAAGCCTAAAGCCCATGCAAGAGGTCAGGGCAACGATGGAGCATTTCAGGGTCAAAGGCAGGGCAATCCTGGGGCCTGGAATAAATCTAACTGTTTGGTATTCACCTCCAACATTTTTATGCAGGTGGGAAAAAGTGTAAATGAATTTCTAGAGTAGTTCAAATGTTACAACCTCTGAGATACCATCCACAATTCTCACAACCTTCATGACTTCCACTCTTTCTCACCCTGCTCATACTTCTGACCACATCTGTCTACTCTTGTTGTCTTTGAGTGCTCACAGGTGTGCCCCTCACCCCTTCAAACTGAACTCCTGATAAAAGAGACCACATCTTATTCTTTTTCTCATTGTCTTAAGAGCCTTGCTTAGGATTTATACAAATGACTATGTGTCAAAGGATTTCAACTGGGCAGAGTCCAATTTCTGCCCAGATCAGAGTTTAAGAGGTGTTGGTGTTGTAAAATAAATTTAAAATGATGTTTCTTTAAAAGTTTCCAAATTTGTGATCTGTTATACTTATGGAGAATTTAACATTTGAAACAATTCAGCGGCTTGTCAATTCTTCAAAAGTAAATCTTGAATAGTACCCTCTGACTTACAAAAAAGGATAGAAGTGACATTTATACAGTGGCTATTATGTGTCCAAAGGCACTATGCAGATGCCATGGCATTTGATCCTCACAATAATCATGGGAGGGAAATGCTATTAAACCTGTTTTAAAATGAGGAAACCGGAGCTCAGAAATACTCAATAACTTATTTGAGGAAATTGGCAGAGCTGAGACAGAAAGCCGAGCCTTTGATCCAAAACTCATGTTTTTTTTTTTTTCACTGTATTCGTTCTGATGTTTAATTTTTCTAAATGCGTGTTCCTTTTCATTATGAGCTTTAGCATTCATCAAAGGAAATGTCTGTATATGTAAATTCCTTGCACTGATAGACTAAGTGATTATTTATAGCCTGTTGACATTTGCTGAGTTTTGCACTCACATTTACATTAGCCTCACACCCCCTAGAGAAGGCTTAGAAATGTTTTGATGGCATGTCAGAGACTTTTCAATGTACATTCACTGATTCATTCTACAAACACTAAGTGAATGTTTTCTGTGTACAAGGCACTGTGCTGGATTAAAACATATAAAATCTTTTAGGTACAGTCACATATAACATCCGTTACAAGAGCAACCATTCTTAAAGATTCATTCTGGGCAAGGGTTCAAAAATGCATGTACGTGTGTTGTATGGGGATTTATCTGCGAGAAACAGGTGTATTCCTGGCAACCCAAACACAGACAATTAAACTTGGGAAAAGGGGCACCTGATCTCAGCAGAAGAGAACTCTACAGGAAAGGTGAAAGGGCTGAAGAAACCTGGAAAACATCTGTAATCAAAAAGCCCTTTATTTGTTGTAGCGGAAGAGTGAAAGCTACGGAGTGAAAAATAAGAGTTCAAGAATTATCTCTGCTGTTTAAGAAATATTTGATCTTGAACGCATAACTTAATTCCTTGAAACTCAGTTTCTTTATTGGTAAAATACTGGTAATGATGCTTCTTTCAAATGAGGTAATAACAGTTTAGTAGGATGTCAAGTGGTATACAAATGCCAAAATGATATAATTATTAGTACTGAAGTTTTCTTTGATGCTCTGAAAATCTTGGAGAACGAGTAGAAGCAAATACTTGGTGACATGGGTAGAACGCATGGGGAATGATTGACCAGGGATTAGAGCATAGAGCTGGGGAGAAGGAGGGCTTTGCTTATACATATGTATCAGCAGAGGCGAAATATTAATAGTAGCTGAAAATTAGAAAGGAGTCTGGGTTTTGAACTAGAAAAGTCAGAAATGTTATTCAAAATATATAGCACAATTGAAGAGGAACGAGAAGAGTCATTTTTCTAGAATACACATATAAGTAGTCATCAAAATTTAAGACACAAGTAAAGGAAATGGAGATTTGTGATTCTGCAAATGTAGAAGCTTGGGTTTATATGTTCTGCCTCATTATCTGCCTTTTGTTATCATCCAGAGCACCATTTCTTGGCATGAATCAAAAACTATTTAATCAGAGTTTATTTAAAGCTACATTATCCTGATTCAGTGCCCTGCCATTCAAAGTTACCTGACTCACCTTTAATAAATTCAGACCATCAAAGAAGATTTTCTATCTGAGCCAGCCAGCAAAAAAAATAAATAAATAAACCCATGCAACATGTTTTATTTTGATGTGAAGAACAAGTTTAAGGTGGTCTTCAAAACTATTAAGGCCGGCTAGATTTCGAGTTTGCATTTAATAGAATGAGAGCTCAATTCTCTTCCTCCTATTCACATTAGTTCGGGCCCAGAGGATATTTATTAAACAAAGAACAGCAGAACCAACTAATGTTAAAGGAGGAAATTGGTTTTCCTGCAGTCCAGCCTATTTTTAAATTAGCAGAAGCAAGTGCTAATACAGAACCCTCTAACCAGTAATCACATTTTCCCTTTGCTTTGTTGGAAAATCACAGCAATCCCTATTAGCATTTCACACTAGTTAAGAGAGTGCAGTAAAATGGTCCGAGGAGACTGTTCAGGGTGAGAGCCGGGAGGGAGAGGTGATTTGGACAGTGAGGTTTCCTGGGAAAAGCACCTCAGTGGGCAATTTCATATAGAAGCTAAAAAGCCCTTTTTGGACAGCAATTCAAAAATAAAGCACAAAAGACAATGAACATGGCTCCAGACCGAGGCTGGGTTATACTTTACTCGGGTGCTGACACAAAATCAATATTGTCACCACCTATTGATGATTTATTTCAGTAATTACTCCTGAACCTATAACTAAAATGCTGTCAAAATAGAACAACCTTGTGCTACTAAATGCTTGTGCTTTCTTCTTTCAGTTGATTGATTTACATGTAAGAATGAAAACAGAACAATTCCCTGGTAGTGACCAGTCAGCAATCTATTACATACCTTAGAAAACAGGGTGGAAAAATTAACAACTGCTTTCAAACATCTTTGGCCAGATAGTTATCTTCCCATTGGTCTAATTGAGGTTGTGGGTCTCGAGAACTGACTTGTCCACTGGGTTTGACCCAAAGAAGACCAAGGCTAGCCTGCCTCCTCCCTCTCTTCTGTTTCTCCTACCTTCCTTCTTTTCTTCCTTTTTTCCACCATTACTTCCTTCCTTTAAGTAAAAATCCCCTGTTCATTAAACAGGTTTATATTAATATATAATTTCCTGGTACAACCAGCTCCAAAGCAGTTTCATTCTAGAGCTCTCCTTGTAGAAGAGCCTATTAACTCTAAGCAAAAACTGCTTGTGCTTGAGCTCCAGCACACACGTTATTGCTCAGAACAGAATAGATTTATTCTAAGACTTTAAAACCGTCAATGAGCAGCATTTCCTATAAAATAAATAAACCCACCTCGGTATGACTGTCGTAGTGAAATAGATTACCAATGTCAAGGTTCAGCAACTGGTCGCTAAAACAGACTCCTAAATACAGGAAATCCATTTTAAAACTCTCCTTCTTGCCAGAAGACTATGAGATCCAAAGAATATTACCTGAAAAACAATATTATAGTCTTCAGTCTTTGGACCCCAACCGAATTCACAGAATCTCCATGAGACAGAGTGAAGGACAGCAGGCAGATTTAGGCTGATCCCTGTAGTATCCACTATTCCCCTTTTCTCCATAAAATTATTCTGTTTTTCCATAACATAGTTTTGATGTCTAAACTATTATTTCCAGAACAGAAAATATGCCTGATGAAATGTCAGCACAAATGGACCTAGAGGAAAACGAGAAAATCCCTTCAGGAGTATCTTATATGGAAGAGCATTTATACCGTAAAACCTACAACAGATCAGCTCAGCAAATCACTGTCCCTTTGCCTCAATTTCCTCATCTAGAAAATGAAGGGGTGGGCTGGATGGGCTCTAAAGTTGTTTTCATCTCTTAGTTTTTCAAGATTCTAAAGTTTTTGCTGATTGGAGCCCCACGTTCTGAAGCCTTAATTCTTACCTGTTAAGACAGTGATGGCTGAAGTTTACTGTGCATGTCTTACACTGTTTTAAACACTTGTCTTAATTTATTTAATTCTGGAATCAACTCATTGAGAAAGGTACTATTATTTTCAATATCATCATTTTAAAGATGAGGAGACTAAGGCTCAGAGGTCAACAAACTTACCTGATACATAACGCTGATGAATGGTGGACATGGAACTTGAACCATCTAGCTCAAGAACTCAAGTTCTTAACCAATAAGCCCTATTTGCTTATGAGGTTACAGACTTTACTGGCAAGTATTGTGATAAAGTGCCTCCTGTCCACTGAAGTAGCTGTAGGCACCACATTCTAAGCACAAATTTCCATGTGTTGTGAGACACATGCAGACCTCAACTGAACAATTTGGTCCACAACAGATCTGCCATCGTGCTTTCACTTGGCTGAGCCCCGTTTTCTGTTTTTTAGGCATTCCATTTCTTACGCAGCATGCATGAATTCCCTTTGGTTTTTAGATTTGAGTCATTTTTTTCATACAAAGTCAGAAATCTTGCCTATTTGAATCTGAATCCTTAAGTTCAGGTATTGGCAAACTTTTTATGGAAAGGGACATATAGGAAGTATTTCAGAATTTGCAGGCAGCAGAGTCTACTGTTGTGGCTCAAAACCTGGCCATGGTTTCCCAGCCCCTCCTTTAGACAACTTGAAATCTTCTATGGTGGTTGCTTTGGATAAGCCAAAAGCATAATAGTTGAAGATAAATTTCCCTGTTCTACATAATAGATTTTTTATATTTCTGGATTTTAGAATCTACCATAAGCAGATGAACCCTTAATTTAAAAAAAAACCTTTTCATTTATATCAAAAGATAATTTTTTTAAATTTTGAGAGAAAAATTCACAGGTACAGTTAATGTGTCAGATATAATCAGAAAGAGGCAAAGTGCTATCTAATTTCGAAGGCATTGTTTTAAAAATTATTTCTTTTATTTCCTCTGGTTGTTTCAGTATATTAGCAAATATTCCAATTTTTTCTTCTGCATCTAAGAGAAATATACACTTTGTGTCTACTAAGGAGGGCTCATATGCAAGGGTTTTGATTTACTTAGGAGTGACGCCCAAGGTCACATTTTAGTACTATTAGTATTGCATTATGTTGGTACTAAAGTGCTTAATGGACGTTCAGCATTATTTTTTGTATCCTGATTTAGCACTAATGTTGGATTATTGCTGATCTGTGCAGCTTTAGGATTAATTGTCCAAATTAGTTCAAGGCAAGCCTCAGTGTGTGAAAAAAAGGTTCATAACTCTGCATGTGACTATGGTGCCAAAAGCATTTCACAATCCCCGTCTCCTATAAAAGAACACAGCCTGTCACCTGAGGCTTTTGTCTGGCTGGGGCAGGACTTTCGCTGGAGGCGAGGGGTTAATTGAGACAAAAACTTAAATATTTGGTGTGCTGTACAGCATTGGAAGACAATGTCTGCGTGCAGCCGTATTCAATTTTTAGTTGGGCTCTGGCACACGGTGACAAAGGCATTTGTTTGAAGATAACAGTGACATACTTTTGGGTAACCTAAGATGTTTTGTGATGAAAATGAGAGAAAGCAAATAGCATGACTTCAGAGAAGTCTGTTTGGCTTCTTTACTACGTACACTTTAATAAGTTTGTTTAAACTTGACTTTGCATTTCTTTATTTTTATATAAAAATTCAAAGTGGCTAACAGTGTCATGAATGCTATTTAAATGAATCTGGAATCTTAAAAAAACATGTGTACACAAACCCAGCAAGTTTTATGGCTTTTTGGCTTTGAAAGGACAACGTGACACAGAGTGTTCTTATTTTGAGTTAATTAAATGATAACACACTAAGGCAATTTATTATAGACATCAAATAAAGCCTGCTTTAAAAAAAGCATTGTATGATAAATTTGGAAAATCTAGGACTTGCTAGAGATGAAAATTAACTGGTTTTAAATTAACCAGCAGAGGCCTATATCTAAAATTAAATTTCTATTACTTTTACTAGAGGAAATAAAATTCCATATGAGAGCTTTTTTAAAAGGACCCTTTACTTATGGGAGGTTAATATTTCAATAACAGCGTCAAAAATACTGCAGTGATACAACCTCGGCAAGTATTTTCTTTCACCATAAGAAAAATTAAAAATAACAGGTCAGTTATCCAGTTCTAAATTTCACATTGTATTTGTTTTAATTACAGTAATTCCCCTTATCAGCAGGGTCAATTTCCAAAATCTCAGTTGCTCTCAGTCAACCACAGTCCAAAAATATTAAATGGAAAATTCCAAAAATAAACGATTCATAAGTTTTCAATTGCATACCATTCTGAATAACATGATGAAATCTCCCCCTGTCCCTCTGTCCCGCCCGGGAGGCAAATTCACCATTTGTCAAGCATACCACACTGCCGACACTCCCTGCTTGTAGATCACTTAGGAGCCCTCTGGCTTGTCACCATATCGCAGTTCTTGTGTTGACGTGCCCTTATGTGACTTTACAATGGTCCCAAAGCACAAGGGGAGTGATGCTGGCATATTGTTATAATTGTTCTGTTTTGTTATCATTAATAGCTATCATTGTTAATCTCTTAGGTACCTCATTTATAAACTCAACTTTATCGTAGGTACGATGCATAGGAAAAAATGTAGTGTATGTATAGGGTTCGGTACTATGTGAGGTCTCAAGCATCCACTGGGGAGCTTGGAACGCATCCCCCCTGGCTAAAGTGCTGCATTCTGAATCTTAAGCTATCTCACAGAATCATCTTTAGAAAATAAGTATCATTTAGAATGCAGACAAGGTGAAGGCATGTGAATAGGATCTCATCATGTGTCTCAGAGAATTAGAAGTGGCAATGTTCTGCTTCCTTAGCTGAACTCCTACCACCTCTTAATTTTGTCGTGACCAAGCTCCAGGTAATTTCTTCCCATCTGCTCTTGGTTCAGCACTGCTGGGTATTGTTCCAAATATTTCCAGCCACCATCAAGGAATGCTTCAGACTTAGATTTTTTTTTTTAACTTTTGAGAATATATTCACTATCCAGAGAGTACTGATAGATAATTAAATAAGATCAACTCTCCCCTCCAGCCAGCCCCAAATCTGGGATCAGATGGCCATCCAACAGACCACATTAGTTTGAGTAGCCCAATAAAATGTATAATGAAAAAGAATATCTGGATTTTTATATCTCAAAAGTTTAACTTAAATTGTCTTAGGGAATAAAATGTTGTGTGCCAATATGTAGATGTTTTTCTGAATCATGGTATAGTTTTACTCAGATACATTTTACAGTTCCGGACAAAAACTAACAATGGCTTATAATCCAAATACAGTTACTAGCCATATGTATTTTTCCAGTATTATAAAACTCCTAAAATAGATCTACAGGTACTGTACTTTTATATTTACTAGCATTTGTTTTGTAAAGGCCTGAAATTTATAGAAAATTTTATGAACAGTTTTACAGTTCATAAATATTCTCAACATTACTTGATATGCAGGTATTTGTTTATCTGTCACGTAGGATGTTCCTGTAAATACAGCACTCAGCTGTATTTAAATATACACTATATGTAGATTGTGTATATACCATATGTTACAGCTGAGATAACATATGGTACATATGGAGCTTTACGTTTAGAGTCAGTACAATACGTAATAATATCAATAGCTTTTGAAGTGTGACTAATGAATAGTATTGGTATGTTTCTATTCAGACAGAATGTGAGAAATATTTGAAGACCTGAGAATAATTATGTAGTATTTCTTGAGTATTTACATACTGTATTATGAACATATGTCTAATTTCTTCAGTAAATTCTTGGTACCCATATATATTCCCAATAATATAATTTTGTATCTAAAAAGAAGGTGATTAGCCGGGAGTGTTACCATTAAGACTGAATTGATTATTGCAAATTGATGCAAGATGCAAGTAACAGTGCTTTCAAATAAGTTTAGACCTGCATTTTAATTGAAAAATACCCACAAAGACTTGCTTGATACTCTATGTTCATTCTCTCAGTGATTTTATCAGTATGATACATAACAGAAGAACAGTCCTCATGATAAGCCATGAAGACAACCAATTATTTAAATTAACAATGCTAAAGAGATAGCCAAGGAACTACCCTTCCCTTCTTGAACCAACACAGTTATCTTTTCTGTTGACTCTAGCCCATCCCAAAACATCCATTCATTGGCATTAAGTTGCAGCCAAACTTAAGTATTATGATTTGTTAGAAATCTTTTAAAGCATGAGAGTCATATACAACTTTCACATTTATTCCTCATAGGCCCTTGAAGCATCCCCTCATCTTTCTTTTCTATTCTACATTAAAAGAACTGATTCACTTCTGGTTCACTGATCAGAATCAGTAAGGGGAAAAAACAAAACAAAACCAGACCTATGTCCCAAAGTTTTATTCAAGGTTTGTTTGTACCGATTCTGATGTCTCCTTCAGTTTTCTTTGAAAGAATGGACAAATTTGTAGCAATCCTCCCTGACAGGTCAAATCTGTTCAAGACAACCACATATACCTATGCCCTGGTGCAGCAAATTTCTCTCATGGCATCTTTCCTAAGTCTCTGTAATAGGACTGTCACTTGGGTCCCCACCACAGGAACTCTAAGAAAAAACTGCTCCTTAAGGAAGAGAAGGGAAAGCTCTGTGAGTGATGAGGGTGATAATGCCTCCCTTGTCAGCTACTTCTGGCTGCTTTGAAAGTGGAATCCCAGAATGGGAGCCCCTGAGCCGCGGCAGAAACTAAATAAATAGCAAGCGTGAAGCCCCTTGGGGATAATTCTCACATGCCACCAAATGAGTAGACCTGTCAGGTTATGTCTCTGATCTGATTAGGGAGAAAAGAATAGTTACATAGTATACTTCAAGGGAGTATCAAAGTAATAGAAATAGTAAAGACACAAAATGTTACTAATTATATCCAAATTTATAATTTTATTCTTTAGGCGAATTACCTTTTGAAGAGCATGAGAATTTTTTTATATATCAATTAATGTTTCTTTCCAAAAGCCTCATTCATTAATTTCCTACAAAAGAAAAACTGCTCTCTGAGTTATCCTTCTTAATGACTCTGACCTTTTAGTTAACACTGCACATGGATAAAATGCCTTATCATGATTAATGAATTTTTCCATGTAACAATCCCTTTAAAATGAATAAATAATATTATCCATTATCATTAACAGCCCTTACCATCAGAAACAAACAGTGCAAATACATATCAAAACTATTCCAAAAGTTATTAAGGTACATTCCATTATTGCTTTTTAAAAAATCAATTCTCATTTCTATTGAATAGGTTGATTGCTTAAAAATACTCATTAAGAACTTATTATGCACCACACATTATTCTGATTTAACTAGTCTACACATCAGCATTTTTAAAAACCTCTCCAGGTGATTTTAATGTGTAGCCCAGGTTGAAAAATCACTGCTCAGGAGGCCAGAGTCTGGAAGGAGTTGAGGAGGCTTTCACACAGGGTAGGTGACATTTGAGATAGACCTAACGAGAAATTCAGAGTTTCCCAGAAAGTTGAGGAATGGAGGGACTAATATGAGAAGAAACAAGGAGGTTTGACATAACACTGATAGGATTAGACCGTCTGCTCTTGGGGAGGTAAGAAAGGAAGTGGCCAGAGGAAACAAGAAGGTTTGGTCAGGACCACACTGAAAAGAGCCTTCAGAGCCACACTGAGGAGTTGAATTTTATTCAGCTGCCCATGGAGAACCACTGTATCTTAGCATATTAAATAATAGACATGTTATTGTCAAAACCTCAAGGGGGTTTTGGTCTAAGTCTAGTTACTCATCACGTAAAGATCCAATTGTTGAGATAATGAGGATTGCCAAGGAAAAAAGAAATGTTTAATACAACAGATGTCTTGGACAGAGAATGGGAGAAGCTGCCCCAAATCCACCTCCCTAACTAAGGGATATCATGGGTTTTTAGAGGGGCCAACATGCCTTGGGGCAGGTCGTGGTGTATCTCACAGGGGTCGACATGCAGTGGGGGCAGTTTGCGTTGGATGGTGAATCTTGGCCTCAGGAAATCTGCCCTGAGGCCTTCAGAATCTCAACTCCTTTGTCTTGTAGAAAATCCATCATTTCTGGTGAGTGTGGTGGCTCTTGCCTCTAATCCAAGCACTTTGGGAGGCTGAGGCAGGAGAGTCACTTGAGGCCAAGAGTCACATTTCTGGGAAGCAATTCAAAGAGTCAAACTAGATAGTTAGGGGAGAGGATTATAAAAATCATATAGGGGATTCATGGAACCAGTTACAATATGAGCTGACCTGTGTTTAAGAGGAAAATAACTGCATTGTGTAGGAGGCATTAGAGTGTGAGAACTTTGAAACTGGTTTGCATCATTCATCAAAAGGATATAAAAATTGGCTCCTTGTTGAGAACTACTGACTTAGATGAAATGGACAATTTTTTGAAAAGCACAAAGTACTAAAAGCTTATCCAAGAAGAAATAGAAAATTTGATAGCCCTATCTCTATAAAGAAGTCAAATTTGTGGTTAAAAATACTTCCATAAAAAAACTCCAGGCATCATTGACCTCACTGGTGAATTATATATATTTAAGGAAGAAATAAGACTGATTGTATATAAATTCTTCTAGAAAGTTTATGATTGGCTATTACTTCCCAACTCATTCTATGAGGCCAAAATAACCCTGATACTAAGACCAAAGACAGGGCCAGGCATGGTGTCTCATGCCTGTCATCCTGCCACTCTGGGAGGCTGAGGCAGAAGGATTGCTTGAGGTCAGAAGTTTGAGACCAGCCTGAGCAAGAGTGAGACCCCGTGTCTACTAAAAATAGAAAAAAAAAAGTCTGGGGAACTAAACATAGGAAAAAAAAAATTAGCCAGGCATGGTGGTACATGCCTGTAGTCCCAGCTACTTGAGAGGCTGAGGCAGGAGGATTGTTTGAGCCAGAAGTTTGAGGTTTCTGTGAGTTATGCTGATGCCATGGCATTCTAGCCTGGGTAACAGAGCAAGGCTCTGTCTCAAGAAAAACAAACAAACAAACGAAAAACCCAAAGACAATGAAACTGTAGACCAATATTCTTCATAAACATAGAAGTAAAAGTTCTAAACAATATTTTAGCAAATGGATTCTAACAATATTTCAAAATGATCATACATCAGAACCAAGTGGGGTTTACCTAGGGAATATAAGGTTGGTATAATATTTGAAAATTAGTCAGTGCAATTCAACATGTTAGCAAACTAAAAAAGAAAAACCATGGGGTCATCTCCATGATGCATCTCCATCTGCATCAAATACAGAAAAAGCATTTGATGAAATACAACATCAATTCCTGACTTTAAAAACTCTGAGCAAACTAGACATAGAGGATAATGTCCTCAACTTGATAAAGGGTATCTTCAAAATAGCTGCGACTAACATTATACTTAATGGTAAAAAACCAAACTCTTCTCCCCTAAGATCAGGAAGAAGACAAGGATATATCTACTTTCATCCCACTTTTTACCACCTTTTTAAAAGATTCCAGCCAGTGCAATAAACCAAACAATAAGTAGCATCCAGATTGTAAAAGAAGAAGTAAAGCTATCTTTAGTCACAATGTAATCATCGATGTAGAAAACTTGATGGAATCTACAAAATAACTACTAGAAATATAAAGTGAAGTTAACAAGATTTCAGGATACAAGAGTAATATAAAATACTCCTTTGTGTATCTGTATATTAGCAATGACCAATTAAATATTGAAACTTTGAAAAATACCACGTAAAATTGCATAAAAATATGAACTACTTAGGGATAAATCTTAAAAAAATAATGACATGCAAATGCTGAAAACTACAAAACATCGCTGAGAGAAATTAAAGACTTAACCATAAGAAGTAGATGATTCTCATGGGTCATATATTGTTAAAATGTCAATTCTCCTCAAATTCATCTGTATATTCCATGCAATACAACCTCTATGGAAAACAGTCCTGCAGTTTCTTTAAAAAGTTAAAAAAATACATCTACCATGTGATCCAGTAATTCCACTAGGAGATATTTATCCAAGACAAATTGAAAGCATGTGTCTATTTGGACTTGTACACGAATGTACATGGAAATTTTATACATAATGACCAAACCCTGGAAACAACCCAAGTATCTATCAACAGATGAATGGGCAAGCAAACTTTGGTAGAGCTATGCAACGGAACGCTGTTCAGTAATAAGAGGGAACGAACCATTGACACATGCAATAACAGAGGAATCTCAAAATAATTATGGTGTGTGGAAGAAAGAAGAGAACATAGCATAAAATTTTATTTACATAAAATTGTAGAAAATGCAATCTAGATTTTTAAGTGAAAGGAATGAAATCAATAGTTGCCTGGGAATGGGTTTGGTTTAGTGGAGGCAGATGAGAAGGGGCAGGAGGGAGAGGTCACAAAGGGACATGATGAAACCTTTGGGGTGATGTGTAGGTTCGTGATCTTGATTGTGGTGATGATTTCAAGGAGATATACACACACACACATAAAATTTTAATTAAATATGTGCGGTTGAAGTGCCATTATGAGGGAAAAAGTCAAAAAGTTGCAAAGTAGCCAAAGAAGAAGGATATAATTTCAGAATTTAACTATAAACTTTTTCTTTCATAAGATGTAAGATAGGACAGGATGTTTAGGGTAGAAGAGTAACCTTACACTTGGTAAGAGACTCTCAGATATGATTATTGGACGTAAGCTGTGGAAGACTACCCCCAGAAATCACCCACATGATCACTGGGTCATGTCCTAGGTAGGATTACTAAGCCAAATGATACAAAGCTCTTGCCTGGACATCTAACGCTTAACAGATGAAATGTGTCTCCCTCCTGTTATCTTTTAATCACCACACAGTCCAAGAATCTGGGATGGTGCTTTTTCATTGACATTTTCAAAACCCACCCATATTGCTCAAGGAACTAATGAAAAAAAGAAAAGAAAAAGGCTCTGTATCTATGGGTTGTTAAACTTTAAACTTCCTGAAATTCTATAAGGATCTTTTCAGTAGCAAAAAATCCTGCAACAATGCGTCCTATGTTAATGTGAATTTACAGTTGGTGAGTAGCTTTCTTTTCCCATTCAGTCCTGCTCTCACTTCGGTAGGGGAGAGGGAGGAAGCACAAAGTAGCTAAGCAAACAGGTGCCCGTGGGTGCCATCTTATGGCGAGACCCACACCATCGATATTTAAGGCCGAGCAGACAACCACCGTCAGATGTGACCAACCACTGTTGGGCACAAGAAAGAAGTTAGATCATGAAGCCTGAACCCCATAATATCCAGTCACCAGCCACTGAGGCTCACTTCAATCACTTGTTAACCTCATAATAATGCAACTGTGTATTTTTATGTACTAAATTTCTTGGGCTTCATTTCTGCCATTATAAGTGGGTTGACTGTACTGCAGTACAAATTACATCATGTATGTGTGCACGTAAATGCAGTTTAAGCCTCACCTTGGAATTTTTCTCTTTTTTTTAGCATTTTAAATATCTTTATTAGTAATCAACACTATAGAGTGGACTGCTTATACTTTCTGTAGTTATCAAAGTATGTGCAAAGGCCTAATCAATTAGCATAAGACATGTTAAAAAATAATATTCAGTGGTGGTTCACAGCAGAGTACTTTATGGATACCACTGCCCTTGCAGGCCAACCAAGCCCCAGAGCCAAATATATTTAATGTAGCCTTCAAATCTAGAGAGATCTTGTTCCAATTGGAATCCATTCTTCAGGGTCTGTCTCTGATCTGATTAAAAGCTGGCTTATCCCCTGTCAGAACATCGTCATATATGCCTAAAGGTGAACCTTTCATGCAGGGCGCTCTTGGAGGGCTCTTTGTGCCCGCTGGCTAATAAAACAATGGTACTTTTGGCAGAATTTTGAGGTAAGCTTACACTGGCTGTAATTAATTGCAATCAAGTTGTGGCGGAGAAGATGTATCGTCTCCCACCCCCTGTGATCATGGTAGCCTACCATATCCGTATTTCCTAAATGGACCTGATCGGTGTCACCTGGCCAAATTGTCATTGGTCACTTAGCAACACTTTGTTAACCAACCATATTAGAATTTGCAGTTCACTTCCCTAAGTGCTGGTATAGCTCTTGGGCCTTCTTCAAACATTTATTTCAGTTGCCATGCATCTTCTTAGGTTGCTGTGTTTGAAGCTTTTAGTAAGGATTGTTTAATTTGGGTCATATTATTCTGTCCTCTTTGAGCGATTTACTGTATTAGTTTAGGGACACTGGAGGCACCTAATCCTTCTCTAGTTGATTTATGAAGCCCTTAGATATTGTACACTTGTAAATGCTTCAAAAGTAATTAAGCAAACTGTGGCTTTGGCAGTTGGAGATAATCAATTCTCAAAAATGACAAAATGCCTGTAATGTACGGTCGATGATAGATGCTTGATTGGGTGGCCGAGGCAAGCAATCAGCCATCAGCTCTGCTGCTCACTCACCAAATCCCCCCATCAGGACTTAGAAATATATAAGCCTAAGTGAGAACTCTGCTTGTTCAGTCTCGTAAATTGTGGTCAGGTGAACCACAGGACCTGTGGTTAGGTGAATTCACTAAGGACTTCTCACGCTTCACAGTGGAAGCAAGCACAGATCTTTCCTCGGTAGTTCGTGCATCCAATAAGTATGTATTCAGTGCCTCCCGAGTGCCAGGCACTATTCTTTGAGAATACAGCTGTGAACCATGGAGTCAAAAGCCCCTCTTGGGATTCGCATTCTAGTGGAGGAAAAAGAAAATAAACAACATAAATAAGTACAATATTAGTTTGTAGATATACGTAAAGAAGGAAAAAGAAAAGCAGGGAAAAAGGATTGAAACCTCAAATAGGAAGTTTATATTTTTCACCGTGAAAATGATTTGTGAGCAAAGACCTTTGTGTTGTAGGAATCGCCTGGTAAAGTGGGTGCTCACATCCCGTGGAAACGGACATTCCGCCAGGAGTGCCTGTGAGTCCCCTGCTGGGACTTCCTTTGGCTCTAACCCACTGTCTGCGCTGAAGGCACAGTGGACGTGACTTGCCACATGCATCCTCTGAACACTCGTGTCCTAGCGAGGGCCGAATTTTCTGGCTTGCTTTTTTTTCTCCACCTTGATCTGGAGCATCTGGCCGTGCCTACAACAGGAATCAACCTGAAAAAGAGAGGCATGTCAACAAACAAATAAAACACATTCGTTTTAAATGACATCATGTTCCTTCCAGAGAGGTGGAAGCGTGTCTGGCTTAGCTCTGTTGAATGCTGGTGTCTGCGGACTTGGGGAAGACCGCTCACTCGTGATGAAGCAGGAGTCGACACGCGATTAGGCAACACATTGGTGGCTGAAAGATAAAACGGCTACACACTTTCGAGATAAACTTTATAAATATTCATTTACCTTTGGGTTTCACTAATAGCTGTCCCACGAGGGAACTGATGTTGATAATTAATCGATAACACAACACCCTGAAAAGCATTTTCTTCTTAGGCTGCATGTAAATGTAAGTTCTTGTGGTTTGTTGCCACATATTAATTAGTTCTCATTCTGTTTTATTTGTATTTTTAGTCCCTCACCAAACTGCTGAAAACCTATCTCTGGCATTCACTAATTGGAATTTAAGGTGATAACATGAGCAGAGATCAGAAAATGACTTGTGTCTGCCCATATTTAAATACAGTAGGTATCACTTATATCGGGCACTAAATAAGAAAGTAAGTTTTCTATAATGTAAACTTACTATCATCTTTGTTTTAAAATATTTAAACTGGGGTAGGGGGGCAAAAAATAAATAAACAAATAAAATAAAATATTTAAACTAGTGTATTAGTTTCCTAAGGCTACTATAACAAAGTACTACAAAGAGTGTGGCTTAAAACAACCGAAATTTATTGTCTCACAGTTTTGGACACTAAAAGTCTGAAATCAAGTTGTCAGCAAAGCCATACTCTCTCTGAAGGCTCTAGGGGAGGATCCTCCCTTGCTTTCTCCTGATGTCTGGTGGTTGCTGGAAACCTTGGCACCCTGGGGCTTGTAGATGTGTCCCTGTGATCTCTGCCTCCCCTGTCACATGGCCGTCTCCCTACTTCTGTTTGTCTTTTTCTCTTCTTATAAAGACATCAGCGATATTGGATTAGGGCCCGTCCTAATCCAATAAAATTTTATCTTGTCTTGACTACATCTGCAAAGACGCTATTTCCAAATAAGGTCACATTCACAGGTTGGGGGGCACAATGAAGGGCTTTAACAAATCCGTTCTAGTAATGCAATTCAACCCATAACAACTAATACGGTAGTGACCCTATTGCAGGTTTTTAAATGGGTCAAATATTTTAAGACATTCATTCAAAAATATTCGTAAAGATGATTCTTTACTTTGAAATCTTTGGAATTTTAATAAAAGTCATCTTTGAACTGTAGAGATTTCACTAATTACCAGCAATGGCTTCAGGAGCTATAATTCCTCAGGCTGGTCATATCCCCCTACACACACCTTGGACATGCTGGAAATTGGGTCACTGGCCTTTCCAGCTGGCAGTGTTAATCCTGTCTCTGTTCTGTCATTTTAGCTGCAATGGGTGGTAGTTGGTGGTAGACAGGGAAAGCCCCTCCTCCATATCTAACACTGATTATGATAATTCCCCAAAGCCGCCTGGCCGGTCAGAACCTTGGCTTTCCCTCTGTCACAGCCCAAAATCTCTGCCCATGCCTACAGTCTAGATTTTTATGTAGAAAAAACAAAGTCATTTGCATTAGCTGTCAATTTGAACCTGATACCCGGCTCATAAACACTTTCTGTATTACCAGACTTCTTAAAAACCAGCAATAGGAGATGTAGATTTTTGTAGGACTAAGGAGAATTTCTGCAGAAGACACCAGGGTTCTGGCCTGCTTTTCCAGCCTGTCCTCCCTCCCTTGGGTCCACTTCCACACTCTGATCCTCCTTTCCAGCACCCACCCTTCAGGCCCGAGGGAAAATATGCCAAATGAAGCCCAGGAAGTAAAATCTTTGAAGGGATGTCCCTTGTATGAACTTGGGGCAGATATTCTTCCCTGGCTCTGTGACAGCAGCTGTTCCTTTGTGACACTGAACTGAGAGCAGCCCAACTGAGCATAGCACCTTGCACGAAAATAGATACATATCTATACTTCCTGATGGAGATGACAGCTCGGAAAGAGGGTGGTCCAGCATCTGGGCAGAAAGCATCTCGATAAGAATTCTCTGAGGGTGTCCTTTACCCTCCTGAGTTTTTACCCTCCTTCATGTAAAAATTGTGTAGAAAATTCCATTCAAAGCTACCAAACATGACTGACAAATCAGATAAGAGATGAGATTTCTTGTTTGTTGTTTAGTATAGCTTTTTTTTAAAAAAAAAAAAAAAGCATATATATATACACACACACATAGAGAGAGAGAGTTGTTTTTCTAGTTGTCCAAAATGCTCTGGAAATCAAGTTGAGTGTTGGAGGCTTTTGTTGCTCTTCTCCTTGAAAATGTGTTTCCAATGCCTGTCATATGTGGAGAAAATCTTAGGCTACTTCTCTATGAGACATTATCCCCTGGAAATCCTATTCTTTGACAACGTCTAAGCTCTCTAGAATTTACCAATTCTCTTGATTGTGGATGGTTCTCTTATGTTTCATTTCTTCAGTTTTCTAAGAATGTGTGTCCTCTACCAAAATGAAAGGACCTTTCAGGGAATGAGAAGCTCCACCTATAGGATGGGTTCTGGCATCCTCCAGAAATTTCACTTGCACCCTGGGAGCTGGGATTGTTTTTGAAAAGCTAGATTTGAGGGAAGAGCAGTTGCTTCTTATTCAGAATTTATTTCCTGGTATCAAATAGTATAATAAATTTACTCTAAAATAAGTGTAGCATTTGTATGTCATTAAATAGAGCTCACATATGAAAGTATGTTAATATTAAAGAGAATATTGTGGTAAGCAAAATTCATAACTCTCCTTTATTATCACTTCTAGAAATAGCCTCTTTGAGATCTCAAATGTGAAATTGTCTGATTTTACATTTTTACATAAAAGTGGTATGTTTTCTAGAAAGGAGCTTTTTTGTTATCAGTTTAGCCTGATTTTAAGGAAAACTATCAATATAGAAACCCGTTGTACTGAATGTGTTTTGACTATTAATCTTAGCTTCCAAGAGTATTTCCAAAAGTGCAATAAATGTAGGCTTAGAGATCACAGCAAGGGGTACGGATGAGGGAATGAGAGGTCAGGGCAGGTTCCAACATATTTTTAAGTGATTTGCTTTTACAAATTGATCTTATTTACAAGGGTTTTGAGGAAGAAATCATTCACTTAGCAGATCGTTGTCGTAGGTAAAGGTTCGTAATTTAGAAGCAATATTTCTTACAACACTAGGCAGTAAATTCATAGACTGAGCATCTTCAATGTTTTGCTACATTCTCTGAACTCATGTTGGGGGGCTTAAAGGCCTAAGTTTATGTAAGCCCTCAGGAATATCTTTTCAAGTTGATTCATGTTGGTAAGAAAGGACTGGTGGGGGACAGGGCTATCCCAAATGAAAATCCCTCTCCGCTGTGTCCTCACTGTGCCTTGATTTATAAGACTGATCACTCTTCACCAACTAAACATCATAACAGAAGTTGCAAAACACCTGAATATCCATTTAAAGAGCACATTATGCTGCCTCAGGTTATGATGTAAAGCTGAAAGATTTTGTTACCTGCTCTAAAAACCACTGAAGCAAAACTTAAGTAGAAGGTTGTTTATCAGACAGTTGTTAAATGGAGTAAAGGATTGACCTGAGCAGCATCCCCGTACCGCTCTTCCCCCTTTAGTCTTTCTTTTATGACATTTTTTTTCCATGCAGACATTTATAGGTAACATATATGTCAGTGTTCCAAATAGGACCCGAAGTCCTACCTTTCAGCGTGAACCTGTCACCGGGCTGTCTTAGCTGCCAACCCCACCCCCAGCTGTTAGGGTCTGTCACCGAAGCACTTGGGTTTGTGGAGAAGCAGCCACCTTCTTGTTTCTTTTCAGCATTCCACTTTGATTTCTTTCCCCTTTTAAAGGGTACTACATACAGGTCTGCCACCCAACAGCATGAATATCCTCTTTGCCTATGCACGTTGAGTAACTTGAATTCCCCTGTCCTAGGATATGTTCTGCTTGTCTTTCACGCTGAGGGACTTGGCTACAAATGTCAATTTCACTGTTTGAGAATTCTTAAGAGAAAGCGCCGTTCTCTGAGTGTGCTTGAAGTGGATATAATTAGCTTTGACAGACCTTTCCCTATTTTCCTTTAATAATATTCTGAAAATAAATGATTTGTCAATAAATAAATGCAGTTGGCAAACCTACCATCCTGCTGCATTTGTGAATGGTCCTCCATACAGTAACACCCCAGAAAGGTGTTAGAAATGAAATGTCTTTTACCGGCAGTGTTTTGGGGAGGTCACAGAATACCATGTTAACTTCATAAACCCCAGGAAGGGAAGGAGCAATACCAGACCTTTTATTAACCTGTTAAATCAGACATCTGCAAAGGAATCTCATGATAGAGGAAAGCCTACAGTTACCTTTCTTTAATTAACTCATTTATTTTGGTATATGAATATAAACGTATGCATTACAGTTTTTCAGGTTATATAATTTTTTATAAAACAAGCTCAAAGGGTCCTAGAGAGAAAGATGGCTATTTTATGAAACTAATTGCATCCCACACGTTTCTAGTTATAATATTTGTCCCAATCATAAGTTTCTATGTGCTCAACCTCATTCCTTATAGCTGATAATGTATAATAAACTTCCAGATTAAAACATCTCAGGCAAACAATTTTAAAATAGTTTTCTTTATTGCAAGAATTCTCTCAGAGACTTTACTATGCTAATATGTGTCAAAGATCTCCACTAGGGAAGTAAAATATAATGCTTCCCAAACTTACTTCGTCAGGGAACCATTTTCTGCTGGGCGTCTTTTGAGGCCAGTGCTCGATGTATTGTATTAATACTTTCCTCTTACTTCAGAGGGAACTGAAGATGAGTATTGGTGGTAGCTATGTTAAGATTTATTTACATAGAGTATTGAGTGTCACCGTATATTATAGACAGAAACTGACGTGTCTGTGTGTATGTTTGTGCATGTACATGTAGGTATGGCTGTGTATGCGTGGGACAGAGAGAGAGGGAGAGAGACAGAGACAGAGACAGAGCAGAGCAAAAGGAGAAAGAGGACGGACTGACTGGCTCAGAATCAGGCCACCTGATTGAACCTAGGATTCATTTACCATATGGCTGCATATATGTAACACATTTGTGCATTTTTTTCCTCCCCGTGACAACCTTAAGTTCAGATGCTTCATTCTAGGATCTGACATTAAATAATTGTTGGGTGAATTAATAAATGCATGAATGAATGCCTCAAAATTTCTCTTTTTTATGTATGCTTTCCTGATATTTTCTGAAATGGTTTCAAATGAGTTTTTGTCTTGGGGACCCACAGATGCCAACTGAAGACACTTATTTGAATATTTGCAAGGCTGAGCCTTCAGGCTTCAATCTACCTCAGGTGGTATTCTAAGTCAAAAGAAAAAGAAAATTCTCTTTTATTGTGTTTTGCCAAAACCTAATAAGCTTGGAGTACAAAATCAATTTTGAATGGATAAGTAAATAACTGGTTGTCTATTCTGAGCAGTAAATACATTTATGTCTATTGATAACCTATTAATTTAATTAAAAAAGATATTCTCCAAAGCATATTTGAATAGTAGGTATAATATAATAATACATTTTTGAGCTTTTTCCAATTGGTTTCCACATTTGATTTTTGATTAAAATACTCAATAAAACTTTTATGTTTTAATAGCTACTAAATTAAAGGAATCAGGTTTTAATTTATACAATTATATTATTTTTAACATTTAGTTTTTAAACAATCATTATATCTTAGTAAGGTGGGATTTCTTTTTTCCTAATAAACTTCTCCCAAGAATGCAGGACTACAAGTGTGTGTACACGTAACACCTGCAACCAGACATACACATGGGCACATTTGTCTTCTGTTGATCAATTTGTAACTCGTCCCTGCTGAGCAGAAATCTTAGTGAGTAGATTAGAGCTAGTTTCTTGAATTGCCATTTCTGAGGAGTCTGAAGCTTAATTTCACAGGAAGGATACATTTTCTTTGCTTTACACCAACGATACAACACTTCTTCCTACGATGGGGAAGAAGCATTTCCTCGAGGAAGACATATAAGATGTCAGGACCACTGGAAAGTGCTCACAATGTAATGAAAAGTGGAACAAGGAGATAGAAACTCTGTGAGGAAATATTCTGTTATATAATGGTGCAGAGGGAAAAAATGAAAGTATACCAAAAGTGCTAATAATATTATCATTGGTTGATGGATCTATGGGCAATTTTAATTGTCTTCTTCATACTCTTGCTTATATTCCAAATTTCTCCAATGAGCTATTGTTACTCAGAAAACAAATGTTATGAAAAAATACTCAACTCCCCCTTTCCTCCCCTCAATTGCCCTACCCTCTTCCTGCAAGCTGGCACGAAAGTCAGTGAGCCCATCGTATGTAACTAGAAGTACTTTTGCGCTTCTGCCTGAGGTAGATTCTTGCTAAAATTGTTGTAAAAGAATACCAAATACTCTGTAGATGCAAAAGTAGACAGAGGGAAGCATATAGTAGCAAAAAAAACATATGACTTGAATTTTCATTAATATATATAGTTCATACAGGCTGTTAAAGAAGAAATTGAGTTATTTTCCAGTGTGAGAAAGTCTGTATGGAAAAGAAAGTTATATGGAAGGAATGCTCAATGACAGTGGTTTCATAAATGTTAGCATCCGAGCTAGAGGAAGGACAATTTTCTGATTATTTATCTCTCTGTCCAGATAAGAATGAACTATAATTTATAAACAAACTGTAGTGGGCCTGATGACAGTAAAGCACTTTGCAAATATTTCTTTCATATATGTAAGTATGACATGTCCAGCCCGTGTTAGGGTCATGTATCTAATCAGCTCTTCTTTACTTTCTCCCAACCATGGCCAATTAACCAAGCAGACTCTAATGTCCTGAATCAAAAATTTTTCTTCCTTAACACTGATGATTTTTTCTATATTTTATGCTCTATCATACAGCTCCCAGTGAGTATAGATATATATAGAGAAAAATATTTTGGAATTGCTGAAAAATTGGAAAAATCTCCTGTGGAACCTAGGTAGAAAGATTTTTTTTTAAAGCTTTAAAAATAATATGTAAAATGCCTTTCAAAGAAGTTCATGACGAGGGCAGTTCATTTGCAATGGGAGAGAATGATTTCCATTTTTGAAAAGAAAAGATGTTAAGCTTTCCTCTTTCTGACCTGCCTCTACCCTCTCCTAAACATTTTACATTCTGAGATGCAATCAGCAGAGGCTTAAGGGGCCCCTTCCTAATGCCTACCCATTTTTTAATAGTGTCTTGTTGATTATAACCATAGTGTGCACGTTAGATCCCTAACGCCAAAGGGAGGACTGGTCCTTCTAGGTTGCTTTTAAGTTTAGGTGCAAATGACCTCAGTATTGTGCTTCCATTGAATCCCAGGAGATTCAACCCTAGCAGGGCAGTGTCCCAATAGTTACTCCAAGATATTGTTGGCTGAGTATTTGGTGTCCCCCTCATTGCTGAAAAATAATTCTGTTCTCTTCTAGGTGATCTCATCCTACAAACATAAGCCTAAAATAAGAATTTAAAAAGATCCTCCATTATTACCAACACGTTTAATATTACAAATTTACTTATCTTGAGAACAAATTATTTATGTCAGATAGAGCAGGGGGGTTGCAGGGAATATGAATGACATGTTTTTTATAAGATGTTGACTAAAGCTAGAAATATCATTAGAAACCTTATTTTGGGATACATTGATTTTCATTTATAATTATTCAAAGCTGAAAGAATATTGGGCAGATGCAGGTAAAAAAAATGCAAGGAAAATTCCTTCTACTTGAAGTGTGCTTGTGAGTTCTTTCAGATGGCTTCCTGGGTTATATAAATTTAGTTTGAGGTCATTATATGGATAATTTGTTACTAAGTAAAGTAGTTTGTCAGGTTACGAGACATTAATCTTCCAATAGGTCTTTAATTAGGACAGATGCACTAAATAATTCATAGCAAGACTTGGCCTGGAAACATTTATAATACTCAATTATACCATTTTACAGGCAATGGCAAATTGTTTTTGTGTAGTCTGGAAATTGTGGGACTTAATTAATTACCTTCAATGTTTTAGACATCTGCTCTGCACTCTTTTAGATGCATTAAATTGGCAACTCATGAAATGGCTAAAAATAGAGTTCAAATTCCCCAGACGGCAAAGGGTGAAGATCAACTATGACAGAAAAAAAATCCACTCGGTGGTGTACTAGAAATATGAAACCAAATTACACATCCAGCAACATTTGGCTTAGAAGGCTCTCGAGTGTGTGACAATTATTTTTAAAAGCATGAGAAACTTACATGGTTTTTAAAAGCATTCAACTTGCTGTTAAATACACTTCTTCGCTGGTTTCCTAAGATAGGCTACAGTAAACAAACTGGGAAGCCAGGCAGAGCACAGATATAACACACATATCAATCTCTGTCATGTAAACACCTCTGAGTGAAATTTATTTCTGCACAAACAAATAGCTTTGCCCCTATAAGTTGTATCGAAGGTGTTACGAAAAATAAGTACTCTGCAAGTATTTGCAGAGGCATTTTCATGTCATGGATCTTGAAATGATGGAAAGGGGAATTAAGAGCTTATTCCATATGTAATTAGATCACAGAAAACAGATGGTGATGGCTTTGCACTGGGTGGGAGGATGTGACCATTTGAGTAAACAAAGGGAAAAGGAATGTTTACTTCATTTTTCTTTGTAGAAATTTCTCTGGGAAAGATGTTGTAAGGATCTTCTGATTAAGAATAATACATGGGCTGGGTGCGGTGCCTCATGCCTGTAATCCCAGCACTCTGGGAGGCTGAGGTGGGAGGATTGCTTGAAGCTAGGAGTTCGAGAACAGCCTGGGCAACATAGTGAGACCTCATCTCTACGAAAAATTTCTTAAAAATTAGCCAGCTGTGGTGGCACATGCCTGCAGTCCCAGCTACTCAGGAGGCTGAGCCTGTGAGTTGGAGGTTGCAGTGGGCTGTGATCACACCACTGCACTCCAGTCTGGGAGACAGAGTGGGACTCTGTCTCACCAAAAAAAAAAAAAAAAAGAAAAGAAAGAAAGAAATGAGAATATGTAAATTGATTACAAAGGATCTAAGTGCTCTAAGAGCAGGATTTCTCTCAAGGTTATTCTGTTTCTCCAAGGCTGTTGGGAAATGTTTCTCCATATTGATACAGCATTGTGATCATGTCCCCATACCTGGGTCACCAAGTGGGATCAAGTTGGAGGCAGAAGTGTTTCCTACTTGAGTAGCTCCTGAATAGGATGGGGAGAAATGGAGCTGAGTACTGATGTGCTCAGTGGGTAGACAGAGCTTTGTCACCAAATCAGAGACTCTAGATGAAGGCTGTCCAACAGAAATACAACCCAAGCCACATATGGAAGTTAAAGTTTTCTTGGTGTCACATTTCAAAAAGTAAAAAGAAACAGATGCAATTAACTTCAATAACGTATATTTTGTGCTATACAGCCAAATTATCATTTCTACTTGCAATCAATATAAGAATTATGCAAGCCATATTTTACATTCTTTTTGTAAGTATTAAGTTCACAAAGACTGCTGTGTATTTTACACTCACAACACATCTTAGCTTGGACAAGCTGCCTTTTAAGTGTTCTGTGGTTCACTGTGGGTAGTGACTAGATAATGAATGAGTTAACAAGCTGCATTCCTGAATGTGGCAGGGACAGCAAGGTAAGACATACACAACCCCTAGGTATGTGCCCAGCACCAGGCCTGGAAGAAACAAAACAGGGGCTCATTAGAAAGGCCAGAAGACTCCCACTCACCTGTCAAACACCAACTTGGTATTCTGAGAGTTCTTGCCTTACTTTCATCCACCTCCAGTCCCTGCCTCTAAGACAGAAGGTTGCCCTTTTCTGTGCTACAGAAGCCCCTTATTTTCCCTACCTCCCCTTTGTTATGTACATATATATTGCTATTAATGTGGTGTCATAATTATTTCTGTACAATATTCCCTTTAGCAAGTTTTAAGCTTCTTGAGGACAGGGTCGGTGGCTTATTCATGTCAATTTCCTGACATACAAGGGGTTCTCCACAATGTGTACTAACTTGAATAAAATAATTTAATCTGCAATTCAGAGGGGAAAGTACCAGACTGCACTTACTAAGACAGGGCTGGGAATGAGGGAGAGGAAATGAGGGGCTGAGGGGAGGGAGGCAGAAAGAGGGGAGGACTGTGGAGGGAGGGGAAATGAAGACAGCTTTGAGGGAAGCAGCTTCTCCAAACTCACAAACCAGCATCTCCCAGAATTTCTCCACTGAACCCTTCTGCTTCTGAGGACAAAG
>CAUYRT010034523.1:0-27993 GCA_963574885.1 Lepilemur ruficaudatus | reverse complement strand
ACAAATTATTTCTCCCCTCAGAAAATTCAGCAGGATCCTGGGCCAGATCCTCTCCATCTTCTCAATCTCTAAATAGAGTGTCCCAGGGCTCAGGCTTCAGACTGCTGCTCTTTTCCATCAATAACTTTTTTTTTTTTTTTTTGAGACAGAGTCTCACTCTGTTGCCCAAGCTAGAGTGCCGTGGTGTTAGCCTAGCTCACAGCAACCTCAAACTCCTGGGCTGAAGCGATCCTTCTGCCTCAGCCTCCCAAGTAACTGGGACTACAGGCATGTGCCACCATGCCCAGCTAATTTTTTCTATATATATTTAGTTGGCCAATTAATTTCTTTCTATTATTAGTAGAGACGGGGTGTCGCTCTTGCTCAGGCTGGTTTTGAACTCCTGACCTTGAGCAATCCACCCGCCTCAGCCTCCCAGAGTGCTAGGATTACAGGCGTGAGCCACCGCGCCCGGCCTTATCAATAACTTTTAAAGAAGTATCTCCAGCCCTGATTATTCTCCTCAACGTAAGATTCCCATATGCAACTGCCTACTTGACACCTCCATTTGATGCCTAATACCCATATAAAATATATAAAGAGTCTAAATATGAAAACCTGATACTTCCTTCCCATAAACCCAAACATACTCTTTTTCTAGTCTTTCCTATCTCAATAAATGACAGCTCATTTTTTTACCAATAACTCAAGCCTTAATTCTTCTCTTTCTCTCAAAGCTCATGTCCAAGCTATGAGCAAATACTGTAAGCTCTACCTTCAAAATACATCCAGAATCTAATTCCTTTTCACCTCTCCTTTGCTACTCAGGGCTAAGCCATCACAACTGTTTGCCTTAGCTATTGCAATAACCTCTTACTGATCTCTCTGGTTTCACTCATCCACTGTTACAGTCTGTTCTCTGCTCTCCACATAGCAGAAGAATCATCTCTTTAAAAACTGAAGCAAGATTACGACACCCTCTGCTGAAAGCCCTCCAAGGGTTGCCGGTATCACTTAGATAAACCCATAATCCTTTTCATGGCTAGATCATTATCTACCTGCTCTTATCTCCTACCTTTCTATCCTTTTCTTACTCAGCTCTAGCCTCATTGAGCCTCTTTCCGTCTTCTCTCTTTGGCCCTAGCAGCACTGCCCTTCTCGCCTTTGCAGTTACTTGTTCCCTTTGCTTGGAGTGCCAGACAACCACATGGCTCATGTCCTTACTTTTTTACAGGTCTCTGTTTGGATGTCTTCCTAGAAGAGAGGCTTTCCTTACTTACTTTATATAAAATTGCACTTTTCCCTTACCTTTCTTTATTGTTCTCCATAACAACACATACGACATTAACTATGTGCCAGGTATTATTCTTAAGCACTTTATATACATCAGGTCATTTAATCCTCACATCATCCCATAAAGTAGGCAATGTTACTACCTCTGTTTTATGGATGAGAAAACCGAGGCACACAGATGTTAAATAACTTTGTGCCAAGGTGACAAAGCTAGAAAGTGCTGGAGGTGAAATTTGGATACAGGCTGTCTGGCTCCAGCATGTGCTTTTAGCAACTATTTTGCCTCTTTATGGCCCTAGTTACTACCATATTTTATATTTATTTATTATCTCCCACTCTTCCCACTTGTTTCAGTTACTGCTGCATAACCAACCACTCCAAAAGTTGGTGGCTTAAAGCAACAACTTATTTCTCAGGAATTGAGGCAGGGCCTTGACTAGGCTGTTCTGCTCCAGTTGGCATTGGCTGGTGTCACTCAGCTGCATTTAGCTGCTGACTGGGCTGGCCTGGAAGGTCCCAGAAAGCTTTACTCACATGTCTGGCACCTCAATGCTCGTCCATGTGGCCTCTCTTCACATTGTCTCTTATCAATCTGTAGTATAGTATGGCAGCTGGCTTCTCAGATAGGAATGTGGAAGCTACCAGTTTTCTTTAAGACCTTGATTCGAAAGTTCCAGAACGTCATTTCTGCCACATTGTTAGCTTAAAAAAAAAAAAAAAAAAAATCACACGGCTAACCCATATTTGAAGTGAGAGGAAATAGATTCCATCTCTTAATGTCAAGAGTGGTATTTGTATGCACAGAGGGAAGAACTGATGGCTGTTATCTCTGGAGACTATTTTCCACACCACCAGAGTTTAAGTTTTGGGCTTAGCAATATTGACTGGCCGCGTGGAAGTCCTGGCTAAAGTTGGACACCTTTGCTTCACAGTGGTGCCAATTCTAAGGGTTGTGTGATTTCCTGCACGTGTGCAGGAGTAGACAAGATTGCTTGAACTGTTACAGAATAACACTTTTGCAGGTGGGAGGAAGATCAGGGAGGGGATTGAGTTGAGGGTGATGGTGAATGCGATAGATCGTTTGTTCGTAGGAGCTTCAGAACCTGACTTCACATCTGTCATTGATGGTCTTATTTAGGTTTGCAGGTCCAGCTATGGCACACTGCCTAGCAGAAGAGAGTTCGTACCCACTGTGTGCCGAGTGGCAGCAACCGGAAAATCTTCATGGGAGGACTAGGGAGTGCAGGCTGGTTGGGGGTTGGGTTGTGGATGCGACACAGACCATCGTGAAACTGTATGCGGGGCAAGACAACTGATTTTACTAAGATTGCACGTTGAGGATCCCTGAGGTAACCATAGGGGAGGCCAATTCGTTTCCTCCTATCCCACTCCATCCTTTGGGGTTGCAACTAAGCAGT
Source organism: Lepilemur ruficaudatus (assembly GCA_963574885.1). NCBI lineage: Eukaryota > Metazoa > Chordata > Mammalia > Primates > Lepilemuridae > Lepilemur > Lepilemur ruficaudatus. The sequence goes on along the minus strand of CAUYRT010034523.1, from coordinate 25,303 downwards.
AAAAACAGTGTGGACACCGGCACAAACTGGCGCCGCGTGGCGATGACGTATTTCGTGTTGGCGGGAAGCGACCACCATTAAGGTACACATAAAAGCACTCTGAAGATATTTCATCCTTTTCACGTTTATGCTTCCGGCTCTCGCAGTATGAGGTGATAACAAAACGACAATAGGTCCCAACTATGCTGATGGCTGCCTGTTACCATGGAAGCGCTCAGGTAGCTAGGTCCGGACGATTCCATTTTACGTCATCGCCAGAGTGCGTCCTAAGGCTGATGGCTCCGCCCTAGTCTAAGGGAGGGGCAGTGCTCCTGAGAACGTTGCCTGTAATGCCTAACGCGTCCTCAGAATTTTGATCCCCACCAGACGCCGTCGTCATTCTCCCACTCTAACCCCACCTACTCCTAGAGCAATCCCAGCCCGCCTTTACGCTCGCCCGCCTCCTTGCATCCCCGCCCGTGTCCTGAGGCCCCGCCCCCCATGAATCAGCTGATCTGGCGGACCCGTGGGGTTGCCGGGCGCGCGCCAGATGCAGAGCGCGGTCCTGCCGGTGGAGCGTCAGGTGAGCGAGCTCGGGTCCGGGGTTGGCCCTTAGCTTCAGAGGGCTGATCGTCTGCGACCTTCTGTGTGCGGGAGGCCGGGGTCCGAGAGCGAGGCGGGGACTCAGGTCGAGGCCTGGAAGCGCGCTGCGGGGGCCTGCGGAGACCGCATCCGCGTCTTCTCAGCTCTGCGTCGGACCGACGGCGCCTGCTTGTAGAGGAGCGCCGGACGCGGCCCCTGGCCTCGGTCCTAGGTTCTCCTACTCGCTAGCGTCCCTCCCTGCCACTGTAGTGGTCTCAGCCTCCTGAAATTCCTCCATGCCCCCTCTTCCCGCCTCCGCCCACGCTGCTCTCCACCCATTCATTCGCGAGGATTTATTGAATGAGCAGATAAACCGGGGTCCCTGGCTGTGAACCTTGGTGAGTGCCCCAGGCGAGTTTGCCACAGGTTGCACATCGCGGTCAAGAGTGGACCAAGGATTTTAGTTGCTTGAAAAGGCAGTCGTGGAAAAAAGAAAATGACTTTGATATTAAATATTAGTGGTTTCGCCAAGTCCTTTAGCGTGTCAAGTGATCCATCAGAGAATATAAGTTCTTTTGAAAAGTAAAGACAGGGAAATAACACAGGGGCTATCATAAGGAAATGGTCCTTCCTGACGCTGGTGTTGGTCCTCCAGGTAATAGGGCTACTTTGGAGACAGGCCACCATAGCGTGGTAGAAGCTTACTATTGCTTAGGGCTTTGATGATGGAAAAGGAAAAATCACACTGTTTGAAAGGACATATCCAAGGACAGTATTCTCTTTCTGGTTTAAGATGGAGAGGGAAATAACTGTTGTACCCAAATGAAGATTCTTACTCCATTGCCCTTATATTTGTTGGTGGCTGTAAATGTTCTTAAACGGCCGTAAGGAATAAAATTGTGTGATGTGTGTTTATTCTGAGTGGGTACGAAAATTCAGCAAACCTATTGGTTACACCTTTTCCCCCCATTTATTGTATATATGTATGATTTGGAGTGACCACTTGGCCTTTGAGTCAATGAATACTTAAAGAATTTAAAGCAGTGAAAAATTTGCTTTTGCAGTAAATAGCAATATTTTAACCTTAACGTAAGCATAATGATTAAGATACCAGGCTTTGGACCTCGGCGTACCCAGAGACATGTCCACTTACAACTTTGACTTTGGGCAAGTCATTTAATCTCTCTGCCTCAATTCCCCTGTCTCTAAATTGGAGGTAAAAATGTGTTCCTGATAATAATACCTTTACATGTTATGGTTCATGTATCATATTTATTACAGTGCCTGGCCCATAGTAAATATTCAATACGTATTAGTTGTTTTTATGGTTATTAATTTCTTCAACTCTGCCATGACCCATACAGACTCTTTTTTTTCCTAAGTGGTGGGAAAGAGAACTGAACATTTTATGAAAACAGCTATAAAATATGATTTCAAGTTGGTCTGTAGTAACTTTAATATCCCATAAAGGTATTTTAATATGGAAAAGATGGTGATAGAATCCATAACTAGTTTGAATTTATTAGTTCCTAAACTCTGACTAGTATTGGTAGATTTAAGGTTCATAGTTGTAACAAGAAAAGTTCAAAGGTGTCTCACAGTATTAAAATTTGAAAAGATAATGATCTAGAAAATAAAATACCAAGCAGATAATTTTGGAGGAAAAAAAACTTGCATGGCATATGCAAGCACTGATTTATTAAATTTATTTACACTGATTTTTTAGATTTATTTACACAATGTAAACTAGAATTCCTTCTCTCCAAATTTCAGTTTTTCAGAATTTAGTTTGTCTTTTTTTTTTTTTAACTCCTCTTACTGTCATTCCCGATAGGTTGTCATTTGGAACAAATACTTTGGGCATTTTGACTGTTAAAGAAGCAAAGGGTGTGCTAAGAACTTCATTGAGACCTGATTTTAGTTTTTGTGTGATTAAGTGGAAAAATACTTTTAATTGACCTTTTCATGAAAAACATGGGTTTAATGCAGTAATTGCTAGGTCCATTTTCAAAAAAATGGTATTTTCAAAGAATGTGACTAACTTGTAAAAACATTCTATAATTCTGTATTAATGTGAGACTAGACGAGGTATGAGTTGTAAAAACTAGGAAGGAAGGTGGAGTGGTGGTTTTGAGATTGTGTAAAAAAAAGGCCTGCTTTGATATAGTGTGGCTGGCGTTGAACACCTCTCTCAGTCACTCAGGTGACTACTGTGAGGATTTTAGTGACTTCTAAATCATTTAAGTCTTTTTATAACTTTGTGGAATTAACTCTACTGTGTATTCCAAATGTTTTAGAGATATAGATTTTCCTGGTCGAGTTTTTTTTTCTTTTTAATAATTTTTTTTATTTTAACCTTTCTCCATTGATGACCAAATAATTCTGTTACCAGTAACAAGAAAGTAGTAGGTTTTGTAGGGTATCAGTCCTTAAGAAAATGCTTGGTAACCACAAACAAAACACCAACAAACTATGACTTGGTTCTTTTTAGTATCGTGTTTATTTTCCTCTTCCTCTCATTCCTCTGTATGTGTGATGGTGCAGGCTTTAGCTTTGTCTTGATTGCCTGCATGTAGCCGAACTAATCGATCTAACTGGTTAGAACAAAAATATTCAAATTGTCGAGGTAGTGAGTACTTTTTTGGGCTGTTGTATGTACTTTTTAAAAATTTGAGTAAAATATACAATTTTCTCAACTTCTGTGAGAAAACGACTGGGGCCTTTTAGGGTTCGTTTGGCTGCCAGTGAATTATGCTCAGAGAGAAGATCAGCTTTAGTCTCATTAATTCCACAAATTGATTATCTTTTGTTTCCCTTAATTATCACAAGTTATTTAAATATTTGTCTTCTGAATCATCACAGAGTTCTCCCCTATTAGGAGAGTGATGATTTAGACCTAATAATGGCATCTGGGTGGGCTAACATTCATTCCAGGCCTCTTTTCTTCCATAGCCTAAATTTTTGTCTAGCCAAATTCTTAACTAAACTTGGGGCATTGCCCAAGTAAACATGTAACAAGGATGATTATAGCAGCTCTTTAAAATAGCAATAAAGTAGAAAAATCCAATTGTAGGGATTAGTAGGGAAATGGATAAACTGGTTTATTCATGCAATCGAATACTATACCTTCATAAAAATGAATGAATATGATCTATACTTATCAACATATATACATCTCAAGTATGTATATACGTTGAGTGAAAAAAGCAAGTTGCCTAAGGATATATATAGTAAGATGCATTTATGTATACTTTTAAAACAATATAAGAGCATACATTGTTTATTGATTATCTAATGTAAATACATAAAAGTATGTATAAAAACACACATGAGAATGAGATATATTAACTTTAAGAACAGTAGCCAATTCTGGGTGGAGCTCCTTCAGCTCTCTGTATAACCTTTTTTTCCTATAATTTAAAGAAAGCTGAAGCAAATATGAAAATGTTATCTGTTAAACAATATGATGGGTACATAAATTTGTTATTTATTTGTACAGTTTTATATATAGTTAAAATCATTTGTGAAACTAGCACTTTAATAAAAATTTTTATATATAATCAAGGCTCTTTCCCAATGTGCTTGCTTTATTTTACTTTGTACCCTCAAAGACTCTGGAAAAATAACTCTTCTCTCCCTTCAATAAGAAAGGAATGTGCCAGTGCAGCTCCACTGTGTAAAGCTTCTCTAAGGAGAGGAGACAGACCAACTGTTTGGTCAATTTTGCTTTGCTGTCTGACCCTATGCTCCTAGGAAAATGCTTTCTTTAGGAGATGAGGAATGATCCTTCTATAAAGGCTGCAGGGAAATTAAAATTCTAGAGGCTCTTGGGAAATGCAGGCATATACTCATCATGAACTCTCAAAGTATAGTGGATCAAGTTGTATCATAATGCCTTGAAAGGAATTTGGACATTTTGTATCTGAGCAAGTCAGATACAAAATTACCACAGATTTCTTGTAGTCATTAACGCTTGTTAAAGTTTACGTTGGTTACATTTTATTATAATGTAGTAAACCTGAGTTTATACTGTGACTACAGATGTCCTAGTTACTGCTCAAAGAAAATAATTTTCTCTCTACAAATAATAAGTAAACATGATGACAATGTTAAATGGTTGAATGGTGAATAATAAATTTAATAGCTGGTTCCTAATATTACCTTACTATTTAAACTTGTGAGTTAAACAATATTTTCATTCCTAATCAAGAAGACTTGTTACTAGCATTTTCAAAATAAGTGAAACTTGTATCTCCAGAGTAATATTATTTGATAGGTATACTTCCTGTTTAGTTATGTGGCCCCTGAATGATCTTAAGCACTATTATCAATTAATAACATAAAGTATACTTTGAACTGCATTTCTAATATTGCCTTTAAAAATTGTGGCCATTTTAGTAAAAGAATAGTAACAAAATATTTAAGGAATAATGAATTTGTATCAAGACTTATTTATCAGGACACTGTACCATGTAATGATAGGCACAAATTGTTTCAGTACCTGGGAATTTGAAATTCAATTGCTAGAATTATAATATATATCAAAATGTTTCATGGGAGTTTTAATCCTGAAAAATGCATTTTAAACATATGCAGTAGGTACAAAAAGGAGCTAAATGGGCATTGCTGGGTATTTATTTTACTGTTTACATACCCTCCCCCAACCCCACCATGGGTCATTTCCCTTTTAGAAGAGTCCTACAATCAGAAGAGTACAGTTTTGTTAGGTTTCAGCAAGCCATGAAAGAAACAAAACAAAACTATGAAGTCTTCCTGTCCCTGATTATACCAAAAGCTGTCTACTGTCCTAAGGAGAAAGTGACTATTCTTTCCTGAGTTGTGTCTAACATTTGAGAAGTGACATGATATAAAAGTGTCTTCATCATTGGGAAATATTATTAGCAAATTATGTATGAGAGTTTCTATTATGAGAAGATAACTTTCCTTTTGTATCTGTTATTGACTTTTGTTATAGACACTAGAAACCTATAGCATTTGGAAGTCTGCAGATTGGAACTTAAGATCAAGGGCTATGTCTCTCATTCAAGCACTCACTTAAATCTGGCCAGCTTGTACAGAATGATTACTGTGGGTATAAGAGTGTACCAATGAATAAGTCATAGTCTCTGACCTCTTGGAGTTTATATTATATTTTGAATCAATGACTTAGTAAGTGCAATATCCTATTAGTAACAACATTATAAATAATAAACAGCTTTCTAGGCCAGCCTACTGAATTTATTCAATGCATAAACTTACTGAATTCTCTTATGCTGAATCAAGATTTAAAGGCTTTTCAGCTCCCATAGTGGTATCAGGCAATGCTTCCTGTGCAGCACTTAAGGCTGAGAGGGCCAGGATTTGAAGTGACCTCTACCTTTCTTGGTGGCTGGTTGGTCACGGCCTCAGTGCAAAGTGAGTTTTCCTCAATCTTCTATACTGGTTGGTGAAGGCTTCAGTGGCAGTATATCCAGGAAGTAGCAGTTGTTGGTGTATAGCTTATTGGTAAATGAGGTGTTTTGAGTCAAAGGTTGCCTTAATCCATGTGTAAACATACTGACTGAGCCTCTAAAAGCAAATATTTATTAAGCATTTACTGGGCCCTTAAATTATTGTTTACTGCATTCACAGTATAAACTCTGGTTTACTACATTGTAGTAAAATGTAACCAACATAAACTTTAAAAAGAAAGTGTTAATGGCTGCATGAAATCTGTAGTAAGTCTATATCTAAGTAGTCACTCTATGTCTATATTCCTTTCAGGGCATTATGATATAGTTTGTTCCTCCAGTATTTTTATTGTCTTCCTATCTGAATGTCTAGTCATTCTAATCACTAATTATCATTACTCTTGCAACTTTGTATCATTACTCTTATAACTGACTGTTCTAATTAAAATATCTATTTTTTCTTTTTATTTGTTTTAAAAATGGGATCTCACTGTGTTGTTCAGGCTGGAGTGCAGGCGTGATCACCCAGCCAGTATACATATTTTAAACCAGTGAGTGAGACAGGAGAATAAGTCTTGGAGGACCCAACTTTGCTATTGTAAATGAGTTTTCTTACACCTTAACGGTACTGTCTACTCTATAGAGAGCCATTATTCTAGTCACAAAGAGAACATACTAGTATGGAAACTCCTTAAGGACAGGAACTTTTTATTTACAGATATTTATTGAGTACCTGTTGTGTATCAGGACTGTGCTAAGCAGCTGGGATATAATTGAGAATAAGGTATCAGTTACCCTTATTCCATGGAAATTTTAGACTAGCATAGTACTTGGAATTTAGTAGATGAAAAGAATACATGTAGTTTTAGTTGTTGAAATTTAAGCATTTGAAGGTTATTATACTTACGATTTGCAAATTTACCTTCCACTAAATTATGACAAAAAGACTTTAGAAAATAAAATTTACGGGAGATGAATACATAAGATTCTGCATGATATAATTTTCTCTTTGCATTTGGATAATAGTCTACTAAAATGTTTCTGTACCACATTTAAAAATTTTTATTTATATCCTACCTTGTTCCAAAAAGGATTTAAAGCAGCTTACAAAAATATATAGATACGGTAAGGTAAAATAAAGAAACAATGAATGGAGCCAGGAGTGAGATTAGAATATACAACACACATGCTATGAAGTCCTAGTCACTTTCAGGTACCATCATATGGGACTCTTACCCTCCCACCACAAAATTTGTAATCCTGCCTATGCCTGTACTTGTCATCTCCTTTCTTCTTTTAAAAAAATATAGGCCCTTCTTCTTGTGAAAAAAAAATCAGTTCCTCCACACATGTTCTGATGGCATCTTCTTTCATTTAATTTAGGACTTTGGCTCTGCTCTCTGCCCTCATATCCCCTACATCTAGGATCACAGCCATTGTGCAAACATTTCAACTTTTTCTCATCTCCCCAACTTCAAACAAAACAAAACCCTTCATTTTTCCATTTCCCTCCAGTTACTGGTCCATTTCTTTGTTTGCCATTTCAACAACTTTTTCAAAAGACTCATCCACTGAAAATAGTTATTTTTACATCATCATCTCCCATTCATATTCAGTATACTCCGGTCTGGTTTTCACTCACCAAAGAAACCACTGAAATTGTGTCCAAGTTCAGCAGTGATATCTGTGTTGGCAAATCCAATGACACTTTTTTGTTCTCACGAGGCATCAGCTGCCTTGACCTTCCTCCCTGAAATATATTCTGTTTTGCTTTCATGTGCCCACACCGTACTCACGTTTCTCCTTGCTTTCAGACCACTTCTCGCCTCAGTTCTCTTGGCTTGGTCCTCATCCTGTCCTACCTATAAGTGTGGGAGCTCCTTACAGTTTGTTCTGTGTCTCTCTTTTTTCTTTACACACTCCCAGAAATTATCTTGATTTCAAATATTATCCATATGCCTTCACAAATTTGTATCAATGGCTGAGATCTTTCTTCTGAACTTGATGCTCATATATTCAGTTGCTCCCTTGTTATATACTCTTGGATTTCTCAGAGGCATCTTGAGCTTAACATAAAAACAAATCTTATCTTACCTGAATCTTATATTTCACTTCTGAGTCCTGTCTCCCTCACTTTTCCCCATTTCAGCACATGGAACCACCAACACGGCCTCCTCCTCCTCTATCCCCTCCCTGTGTCTAATCACCAAGTACTAGTTGTTCTGCCCCCAAAGCACCTCTCTAATTCATTCATCTCTTTCTTCTTCACCAAATTGGCTGCCTTGTATGAAATTAAAGAGCCCAGGCCTCCTTCCTACACTATGAGGATGAGCCAGTGAGTATTCGCAGGCAAGATATTCCTTGTAAAATTAATTTGGGTGTTGTACACAAGCATGTTCATCATAAAATTGGCTTAAAATGTTTGAAACAAATGTATTAAAGGTTGGTGCAAAAGTCATTGCAATTTTGGACCGTGAATTTCAAATCATTATACCTAGGCTCAAACACATCTTTATGAATCAAAAGAGGAACAATTACAATCATTTTTTTTTAAACCAGAACCATTATAGTCAACACATTTTTGCCAACAAGAAATAAGTTTATTCCTGTTACATAAAAATCTGTGCTTTGGGATTCCATGAACTCTTGGAAAGCATTTGCTGCATCTTGCTTGTTGTGGAAGTGTTTTCCCTGCAAAAAGTTGTCAAGATGCTTGAAGAAGTGGTAGTCAGTTGGCAAGGAATCAGGTGAATATGGAGCACGAGGCCAAACTCCATAGCCCAGTTAGGTCAACTTTTGAAGCATTGGTTGTGTGATCAGTAGTTGGGCGTTGTCGTGGAGAAGAATTGGGCCCTTTCTGTTGATCAATGACGGCTGCAGGCGTTGCAGTTTTCAGTGCACCTCATCGTTCAGTGCATCTCATCGATTTGCTGAGCATGCTTCTCAGATGTATGTTTCTCTGGGATTCAGAAAGCTGTCGTGGATCAGACCGGCAGCAGACCACCAAACAGTGACCATGACCTTTTTTTGGTGGAGGTTTGGTTTTGGGAAGTGCTTTGGAGCTTCTTCTTGGTCCAACCACTGAGCTGGTTGTTACCAGTTTTTGTATAAAATTCGCTTTCGTCACACATCACAATCCTCACAATCTGATTGAGAAATGGGTCATTGTTGCATACGATAAGAGAAGACGACACTTCAGAACAATAATTTTTTTGATTTTTGGTCAGCTCATAAGGCATCCACTTACTGAGCTTTTTCACCTTTCTGGTTTGCTTCAAACGCTGGTAGAATGGTTGATGTTGAGTTCTTCAGCAACTTCTTGTGTAGTTTTAAGAGGATCAGCTTCGATGATTGCTCTCAATGTTGTTGTCAACTTCTGATGGCCGGCCACTGCACTCTTCATCTTCAAGGCTCTTGTGTCCTTTGCAAAACTTCTTGAATCATCACTGCACTGTACGTTCATTAGCAGTTCCTACGCCAAATGCTTTGTTGATGTTGCGAGTTATCTCTGCTGTTTCACAACCCATTTTGAACTTGAATAAGAAAATTGCTGGAATTTGCTTTTTGTCTAATATCATTTCCATAGTCTAAAACAAATATAAACAGCAAGTTATAAGTCATTAGCAAAAAAATCATAAAGCAAGAAATGTGCATTAAAATGATGTATAACATAACTACATTTATTTAAGAATGTATTCCAGTATCAAACGGTAAATTTCAACAATGCTAAAACCACACTTTTGCACAAACCTGATAAATCATTGCCATTAATGTATCCATAGAATGTTCCCTTGTAAGCAATGCAACTTCTTGGTGTCCTCTCCAAAATGAAGTCAATATTAAAAGTACATAAAATAAAAATAAGCATAAAATAGTTAAAAGTTGGGGGGACTTCACCCCAAAATGATAGTTGTTTTGTAGGTTCCTATTCTCTTATTCAAAACCCTTGGGGCAAGTTCTGTTTTGGAATTCAGATATTTTATTTTTGTTCTTTAGAGTAAGGTGCATAAACCACATACAACACTTTCAGTGGGATCTGTGGTTCTTCACATATTCATATTAACATTTCTGTTGCAGGATATATGAATATTCACACTAAAAGGATAAAAATGACAAATAACCCACATTAGTTCAGGTCAGATTTTGCTTTTATTTGAGTTCAGGTCAAATTAGATTTTGCCACCAAAAGAGTTAAAAACTCTTTTTTTCACTTAAAGTGAAAAAACTTTTAGTTTTCAGAGCTTTTTGGATTTTGGATTTCTGGTTAAGGTATTGTACACCTGTAGAAGGTTTGTAGCTCTTCTTTCTAGCAATAATTAAGACATCTACACTAGATTTTTTTTTAGGGCACTCCCAGGTGATGAGGTTTAAACAATATCGTTGGCGTGTACAAGACAGTTTATTTCTCTGTTAAATGTAGCAGAAGGCTGTGTGTCCAGTGGGACCCAAAAGTGGTATCAATTCATTAAGAATCAAGGTTTGCTTTTTGTTTTAAAGGGCCATCTGAGCGTTTAATTACTTTATATTTCACTGTAAAGGAGATGCTAATTTGAAGTACAGAGTGTTATACTTTAAAGTGAATCTAGCTTTGTTCTGTGGCTCATAGAACTTAATAGCTGGAGCAAATGCTGGAGTCTGTTTTGCTCATTTGACAGAGATGCCATTGATCTGTAGAGAGGCCATGCAAGGCAAGAGAGGACCCCACAGTAAGTGCTGTTTATACAACATCACACAGCTTTTTTTTTTTAATCAGCTGGTTCATATAATACAGGTCTATGGAGGAAAGTTATTGTAACAGAAAAGCAGCAGAATACAAAGATACTACTCTCCAAAGGAATGTAGGTAGAGTAAGGACCTTAAAGCTTCCCTGGGGAGAAATATCCCCATAGGAAACCTCATGATTAGGCAACTTTATAACAATTTAAAATGTAAAGCAATGAAAGAACATAAGGAAGTTTAAATGCTATTTGAATGGTTGAAGCAAGTCTTATAGATTTCATGGAGAGGCAGTCATAAAAATATTAGAAAGATAAATTTTTGCTTTACTTTTGTATGAATACATAATTGAGAAAGAATGTTACATTAAATGGAGTTGGTAAATACCACGTTTATATAAGTATGTGAGGATAACACTTTGTAACATAACCTTCCTACATCTAGCTGCAATATTCCTTTTTAGTTATGTTTCCTCAGCAGTCATATCTCTTTTTCTCATTGCCCTGTTTGAGTTTTAGGCAGACACGTCTGCTTGAAAGAAGTTAACATATTAAACACCATTAAAACAAAATGAGATAGGCCTATAAATGCTGTTATAGAAAGATGTGTGTGAAATAGTATATTAGTTTTGTTTTAATTAGGACCCTGGAATATTAATTTTCCATTGCAGCTACAACAAATTGCTACAAACTTAGTGACTTAAAATAACACAAACGTATTATCTTAGAGTTCTATAGGTTAAAAGTCTGACACAGGTTTTATAGGCTAAAATCAAGGTGTCTGCATGGCTGGGCTTTTTTATGGAGGCTCTGGGAGAGAATCCCTTTCCTTGTCTTTTTCAGCTTCTAGATTCCACCCACATTCCTTGATTTATGGTTACCTTCTCCCATTTTGAAAGTCAGCAATACAACATCTCTGACCCTGTTTCCATCATTGTTTCTTTTTCTGACCCTCCTTCTGCCTCCTTCCTCCACTTTAAAGGAGCTTCTGATTACATTGGGCCCACCTGGAGAACCAGAATACTCCCTATCTTAAGGACAGCTGATTAATATCACATAACCTAACATATTCACAGGTTCTGGGCATTAGGACCTGGACATCTTTGGGGACCATTATTCTGCCTGCCATATATGGTAAGAAAAGAAAATTGTAAAACAGTTTGTAGAGTTTTAATTTCATTTGGGTTTAAAAAAAAGAGTGGTGGTGATAAATAACATGGAGTAAGGTATACTCAACTTTAAGAAAACTATATTCAAAAATCTGAATAAGAGAGAATAAAGAGCGACTGCTTTATTCACTTTACCAAAAGACTCAACATTTTTGATTGTCATGCAGTAAGACTAAATGTTTATGTATAGTGAATGAGTTGTGTGAAGCGGGGTGTGCTTGTGTACTTCCACGTCCTCCCAGAGGAGTTCTCTGGCTTCCGTTGGGTATTGTTAAAATTTAATCAAGGGTGTGTAACTCCTTGATCTCTGATATATAAGCACATATTAGGTCTGGCTTTAGAATTTCTCTGTACACTATGAACATTGCATTTTACTAAAAGTTAATTACTAATCACTCACAAAGCATAGTAGCACTTAATAATTGTATTTATTAAATTAATAGCATTTATTGATTTGTTCAGGTATATCTTTTGTTTACACAGTACTCTTCTTCCAACTTTGAATGATTCAAAATCTTTTTAAAGTAAGCATTAGGTAGAAAGTAATTTCCTTCAGATATGCAGATGGGAAACGGTAAGAATTCATAGGCAACCTGGAGGAAACAGATGGATCCTAGATCACTCCTGCTGGTTTGGGCTGTTTCCAGAGCACAGTGACCATGTCATATCCTTTTGCAGAGAAATCACAAATTTGGCCCCATTGTTTTTATGGCTCACGCAGTAAGACCTCATTGCTTTTGTTTTGGCACCTCATTGCATGGATCTTGGTACCCTTGAAAATGTGAATTTCTGAGTTGAAATGCTTTCTGCATTTCTATCTGCTTATTTACTTTTCCAGCTCTTATTTTATTAAACATTGAGTTTCTAAACTGATGGGCCGTGATATTCATATCATAATTTTCATGCAGCTCTTTTCTATTAAATGGTGGATTTTAAAACAGCTAATTTAAAATTCAAACTTGTTTTTTTTTGTTTTTTTGAGACAGAGTCTCACTCTGTTGCCTGGGCTAGAGTGCCGTGGCGTCAGCCTAACTCACAGCAACCTCAAACTCCTGGGCTCAAGCGATCCTCCTGCGTCAGCCTCCCGAGTAGCTGGGACTGTGCTACAGACATGCGCCACCATGCCCGGCTAATCTTTTTCTGTAATATATATTTTTAGTTAGCCAATTAATTTCTTTCTATTTTTAGTAGAGACGGAGGTCTCACTCTTGCTAAGGTTGCTTTCGAACTCCTGACCTTGAGCGATCCACCTGCTTCAGCCTCCCAGAGTGCTAGGATTTCAAGCGTGAGCCTCCACACCCAGCTCAAACTTGTTTTGTTCAGCCCTTTGGGTTATAAGGCATGTTGGTCTTGAATTGAGGTTGATTTGGGGAAAATACTGCTAGTTCCAATAAATGGAAAACTTTCTGTTTTAATGATAATAATATTTTTGTGCATTACTGAAAAGTGTGAATTTAAACTACTTGAATCTGATACATTACTGAAGAGATTTTAGAAAACCTTTCTCAATTGATTGATATTTAAGTCTTCATGTGCTCCAGACAGAACATTTTTCAAAAAGTAATCTTAACATGTATGTGATTTTTGTATTGAACACATTGATTTTTCAAATTGAACTTTTTTCTTTATAATAAAAAACAAATAAACAAAAATCTGTTGCCTGGAAAAGTACAGCTTAATTTTAGGTAGTCTTTTCTTCCTTTGACTTTACATTTGACAGTCAACAGATGTTTTTATAAGCTTAGTGGGCAGGCTCAGTCTAGATGTTTGACTTTGGCAGGCAAGATATGAAATAGTTTAAATAGTTTCACTGCACATTTATTCCCAGTGAATGTGCAATTGTTAGAAGGCTGTTTTATTTATTTATTTTTAAATCTGAGGGATAAAATATTCTTTCACTGATTTTTGTCCTTACCTTGTGTTTGACCATTTAGGTCTTGATATACATTTTGCAAAGAGGAAATGATTTGGTAATGGAGTGTTCTCACTGACCGATGGACTCAAAGAAGAGAAGGTAAACCATTTCTTCCTCCTCTCCTATCCTTCTAGGAAGACACAGCAAACAACTTCACATATGTATAGTTTCTCTTCAGTTTAATTTTCTTGTTGATGGCTATTAAGTGGGAATACTAACATTCATAGTTAGTTGATTGTTAAAGAGAGAAATATTAAAGCTATTAGTGACAAGCTTTGTAAGAGGCACTAAATGTCTTCATTTCATCATTTTAAAGATCTTATAGCCATTTTTTCTCACAAATAATTTCAGGTTTTCAGAAGTAGCCTTATTTATTGTAATCACCTTTGATCCTTAGAAAACTAGTCATGGAAAATATTTACAAGGAAGGTTCAATTTGTGGCTTCTTCCTTTTCTTAGAACCATGGTTATATCCAATTACAATTTAAGGGAATATTATTTAGCAAACGTAGAGAAATTCCTAGATATTCCAAAGAGTTTGTGCTTCATTAAAATTTTGGCATCAGTGTTCTAAAAAAAAAATGAAAAAACATATACCATTAGTAGTGGTTCATAAGAAAACCTAATGTGAAATATCTTTCCTTTTTTTTTTTTTTTTTGAGACAGAGAGACTCACTCTGTTGCTCGGGCTAGAGTGCCATAGCATCAGCCTAGCTCACAGCAACCTCAAACTGCTGGGCTCAAGCAGTCCTTCTGCCTCAGCCTCCCAGGTAGCTGGGACTACAGGCATGTGCCACCATGCCCAGCTAATTTTTTGTGTGTATTTTTAGTTGGCCAATTAATTTCTTTTATTTTTAGTAGAGACGGGGGTCTCGTTGCTCTTGCTCAGGCTGGTCTCAAACTCCTGACCTTGAGCAATCCTCCCACCTCAGCCTCCCAGAGTACCTGGATTACAGCCTGGCCAACACAAAGTATCTTAAGTGCCCTTTTCTTAGAAGGAGGCAGTTAAGTTATGGTCATTATTATGCAGCTATGTGTTTTGTAGCCTATGAACTAAAGTCATCAGATAGATAGAATTCTTTAGCTAAAACTTAAGCAAAGCATGAAGGAATTTACTGGTATATGTTACAAATTTGATTCTTAGCAATTTAAATAGCAGTGATATATTTAAACTCAATGTAAAGTGAAATAGGGATTCCTATTCCTCATATCTTCCTCATCAAATACTTTTTACCAATTAGAAACTAAAATTTTAAAATAAGACTTCAACTTGGGATGTTGTAACTTTAATATCTAAACAAGAAGTTAATGGATTGAGAAGTTAGGATCTTGAAATTTTATGCTACCACATCGGAAAACTTCCAAAAATAGCCCAGGTTTTGTTTGCTTCTTAGATGGAGACAGGTAATTTGTGGGTTTAGATTATCCTGTAGTCTTTTGTATAAATAGTTGTTTTGTCTTGGCTCCTATGTCATAACTGAAGCATAAAATAGGTGCTAGTTAAACTATCTGACCCAGTCATCTATGTAAAAGGTACAATCTCATGAAAAGTGTTAAGAACAAAAGATATAGTTCTGAATTGCAGAAATAATTAAACTATTTTTCTTGATGTTTGTAGCTCAACAGAGGCAGAAGGATCCAAAGAAAGAGGCTTGGTTCATGTCTGGCAGGCAGGATCCTTTTCCATAACACCAGAGAGATTGCCAGGCTGGGGAGGAAAGACTGTTCTGCAAGCAGCCCTTGGAGTGAAACATGGAGTTCTTCTGACTGAAGGTATTGAAAAGAATGGCTTAGCAAATACTAACTGAAATGCTAATAAATGCTTGAGTGTGTAAGATCCAGTAAGAGAGTTACTAGATACTGCGGGTTGTTAATGAACCCCCAGTTTTCAAAATGTTCTTATTCCCTCTATAAGAAATCAGATTAGTTCTTAAATTTAGAATATGCCATTAACTAAAATAAAAGGGAGAATTATAATTTTTAAATTTTGTAGTAGTAAATACATGAAAAATTAACCTATTTAAAAGGTTACCTATTCAGTGACTCTTTTGCTACAGCTGTTCATTAAATGTATCAGAATAATAATATTAATAATAGGTAATGTTTATTCAGCAGTTGTATGCCAGGCACTATACTGAGTACTTGCCACGTGTTATCTCACTGAATCTTCACAACCACCTTGTGAGGTAGCTACTGTTATTTTTCACAGATAAGAAAACTGAAAGGGAAGTTAAATAATGTTTCCCAAGCACACCCAGCTATTAAACTGTCAGAATCAGGATTGGAACTCAGATTGTCAGATTTCAAAGGCAGTTTTTTAAGCTACTTGGCTGTACGTACTGTTTTAGTAATTTTTCTCAGGCATAAACAGCAGCTCACAAGAGCATATTATAAAATCTATGAATCTATAACAGAAAGAAACATCTATGCTATAAATTATATAGGGATATGCCTTTAATTTTGATGGCGGTTTATCAACTCAGTCATGGCAAATTTGATTGGGCAAGGACTGCCGTCGACTTTATTAATTTGTACATTTCTGCTCTGAAAGCATTTGTCAAATATTAAATAATGCTTTGGTGTTTTCCTTCTAGGAACTAAGGGAAGACAGATTCTAGGAAACAAAGCTTAAATCTGACCTTGGTGGTTTTTTGGATTTCTTTCTAATCTCTCTATTCCTGTTATTATAATGTATGTTATTCTATAATATTATTCAAAACTTTAGAAAGTGTCTTATTTTAAAAATATGAGCTATATTTAACACCTGCTCTATAAGCTTTAAAATATATAATTCTTAAGCATATATAAATGGAATTCTGTTATTTTTGTTTTCAATAAGATATCTGGAATATCTTCATTAAGATATTTAAAACCCTTCATGAACATGATATCTTTAAAATCTGTAGTCATACCCACAGGGTTGGGACAGCTGAGGGAAAACTTGTCAAAAATATATAAATAGCCTATCATTGCTGATGGTTAAGCAGTGTCCTGGTATTAAATGTCAAAATTACCAAAAAAAACTCATCTCACACAAGTATGTAGTTTGAAATGGCACACAGATCTCCAGTGCTGTCTTTTTGAAGTGAAGAAATGGTACTGATTAAATGCTAGAAATTTTCAAGCTTCTTGTTTCTACTAAATTTGACCATTAGTTTATATTCAATGAGGATACTTCATTGATTCACTATTTTTAATGTGCTTCAGGTTAAAAAAAGGGGGTGGGTCTTAAATATCCATTTCCTTGTAATATTGCTCTCTAGTGGAATAATGTCAGTTGAAAGAGTTAGTGTGGTCGTGTGCGGTGGTTCATTCCTATAATCGTAGCACTTTTGAAGGCCAAGGTGGAAAGATTGCTTGAGGCCAGGAGTTTGAGACCAGCCTGAGCACAAGCGAGACCCAGTCTCTACCAGAAAAAAACAGAAAAATTAGCTGAGTGTGGTGGCATGTGCCTGTAGTCCCAGCTCCTTGGAAGACTGAGGTAGGAGAATTGCTTGAGCCCAGAAATATGAGGTTGCAGCGAGCTATGATGATGCCACTGCACTCTCGCCTCAGCAATAGAGTGAAACCCTGTCTCAAAACAAAGCAAAGTGAGTTAATGTATTGTTATATCACTTGGGGAAAAAAGTTTAAAAGAGCTTAACCAGTGAGCTTATTTTCTCAGTACTTTTTATCCAAACTATAACTCCTGATAAAGGCACATATCTTCCCTCTAGCCAGTGTTGAGTTCATCCTTTCGTAGATATAGTGATGAGTTAATTTGAGTGTATAAATATAATTGCCATATTATATAATTGATCCAGAGATAAAGTTTGCATGTTTTCATCATCAACTCAATTGCTGCCTTATGGGGGAAAAATAGTATTTATTTCTTCATTAATTTTAAAAAATGTGTAAGTCTTATGGAAAAGAAAGGATAGTGGGCTTGGTTCAATACTTTTTAAAACTTGTAGCCCGGTTTTTGTTCCATTTGAATTTTTAGCCAGCATAAATCATGTGCGCATGCTCCCAAACTCCCACAGTACTGTAGTAAAATTCAGACTTAGTAGAATACTTGGACATAAGAAGTTATCATCATTTGTGTACCCAACTAACTGGTGCCTTTCATTTTAATTCTAAAATTAGCCGGTCATTCTGACGGCTTTGTTTTTTGCTTTGTTTTGTTGTGATTATTTGCTTTTTAAACAAATATCACCTCAGAAAGGCTATCTGATATCCAGTACATAATATACAGGGTGAGCATCCAAATTCAAAAATCTGAAATCCAAAATGCTCCAAAAATTTGAAACTGTCTGAGCGTTAGCATGATGCTCAAAGGAAATGGATTTGGAATTTTCAGATTCGGGACACTCAACCAGTAAGTATAATGCAAATATTCTAAAATCTGAAAAAATCCAAAATCCAAAACACTTCTGGTTCTAAGCATTTTAGATAAGTGATACTCAACCTGTATATTATATTTAGCATTTAAAATTATATGTAATACACAACATGAAGACTATCATGTCTTTTTAACGATTGGTGTTTTCTGTGCAGCCTAGAGGCATAAGGCTAATTTTTTTGTCTTGGCCAAAATGTGTCTAATATTTTTATGCTATTGCATAATTTTCTGCTGTTCTGACTTATTTAGTAGTAGTGAATGTTTTCAATATTAGCAAATGCGTTTGTCTTATCTTCTGCTTCTTTCATCTTAACATGATTATTATTTTGTCTTTGAGCACTTAGAATGTGCTTCTGCTATACCTATGATGGTAGCCATTAGTAGTGGACTGGAGCTTATAGGATGAGACTAAAGGAAAGGAGTAGCCTCATGCAGTTGGCAGAAATTCTCACTCTAGTACAGAATGTTAAAATGTGTTATTTGTTAAAAGATGAATAAATGTGAATCATATGCTTGAACCAAATCTCTACAACTGTGCTTGTGAAAATTTAAAAAAAAAATCTTATTTTGTGAAATCTGGAGGGGACTAAAAGTTTGCTGATAAAATTTCTAGTTAATTCACTAACACTTCTTCCTTTTTTTTTTTCCAAACCTTCAGATGGTGAGGTCTACAGCTTTGGGACCCTTTCCTGGAGAAGTGAACCAGCAGAGATTTGTCCAAGTAGCCCTGTCCTAGAAAATGCCCTGGTTGGGCAATATGTTGTTACTGTGGCAACAGGGAGCTTCCATAGTGGAGCAGTGACAGAAAATGGTGTAGTGTACATGTGGGGGCAGAATGCTGCTGGCCAGTGTGCAGTAGCCAACCAGCAGTATGTGCCAGAACCAAATCCTGTCAGCATTTCTGATTCTGAGACCAGTCCTTTGTTAGCAGTCAGGATCTTGCAGTTGGCATGTGGCGAGGAGCACACTCTGGCGTTGTCAATAAGCAGAGAGATTTGGGCATGGGGTACTGGTTGTCAGTTGGGTCTCATTACCACTACCTTCCCAGTGACAAAGCCACAAAAGGTAGAACATCTTGCTGGGCGAGTGGTGCTACAAGTTGCCTGTGGTGCTTTCCACAGCTTAGCACTTGTACAATGCCTCCCTTCTCAGGATCTGAAGCCAGTCCCAGAAAGATGCAACCAGTGCAGCCAGCTCTTAATTACTATGACTGACAAAGAAGACCATGTGATTATATCAGACAGTCATTGTTGCCCATTAGGTGTGACACTGTCAGAATCCCAGGCAGAAAACCATGCCAGCACTGCCATCAGCCCCTCCGCTGAAACCCTTGACAGCCAGGGAGAAGTATTTGAGAACACTTCTGTAGCAAACGATCTGCCTGTTGCTACTGAACTGAATGTGGGACGTGTTCAGACCACAAGTGGCGATGCCATTTCCTCCCAACAAAACATCACGGGAACAACTGAAATTTCTTCTGCCAGAAATGTACCATCATATCCTGACACCCAGGCAGTAAATGAATACTTGCAGAAACTGTCAGATCATTCAATAAAAGAGGACTCAGAGAATGGTGAAAAGCTAGTGGCATCTCAGGTACCTGCTAAATTTTATAATATGAATGTGTTTCTGGAATTAAACTGTATGAGCTTTTCCTTAGAAACTTTAAAATGCTTAAGGCTTGGTAGCATTTTTTATTTTTTGAGTTTGACTATAATTTTGTTTTATCAGGCAATCCTAGATATGGAAAGAACCTGAGTTAATTCAGAATCATTTTTTATGTTCAAGTTCTGGCCCTTTATGGTGTTGAAAGATACCGTGTTGGGCTTATTTTGTAAGTAGCAAAATCCCATTTTTTTTCATGTTAGTACTTTTCACCCCATGGCTAAGGTACTGAATTTTAGTGGGCCCTTGCATAATCTAATATAACTGTATATTCACAGAGATTCTTCTTACCTGTATTTGTGCCACTCTCCAGGATTCTGTAAAGTCCTTTCCTTTAACAGGGAAGGTTGCTGTGTGGCAGATCCTTCAATTGTAGGCAGATTTAAAACTTATAGGCAATTATATATTTGAGGTTTTTTTTCAGTTATAGCTATAGTCCTTAAGAGGCTTTATTTGAGGAGTTGGGTAATTCTTTCTCTTATTTAAATTATTCTCATTTTGAAAACTTTCAGTAAAATGGACAAAAGCTATTTACCAGTAGCATACAGTAAAGTTTGAGTCTCCCTGTTTAGAACAAATTGTTCTAAAAGGAAATTTTTGTGCTTTACTCGTAGTGTAGCGTTTTGATTTTGCTTTTTACCAAAACTCTAAGATAAGAAAACAAAATATAACAAAGACATCTGATCGTAAAAGAACTGTGTTGTGATTTTTTTTTTTTTTTTTTTTTTTTTTAGGTTTTTGAGATCACGTAGGCCCCTGATTCTTTATTCCTGTTATTTACTCTGTTAGAACATGGAAGTAGTGGCTCACGCCTGTAATCCTAGCACTCTGGGAGGCCGAGGCGGGCAGATTGCTCAAGGTCAGGAGTTCGAAACCAGCATGAGCAAGAGCGAGACCCCGTCTCTACTATAAATAGAAAGGAATTAATTGGCCAACTAAACATATATAGAAAAAATTAGCCGGGCATGGTGGCACATGCCTGTGGTCCCAGCCACTTGGGAGGCTGAGGCAGAAGGATTGCTCGAGCCCAGGAGTCTGAGGTTGCTGTGAGCTATGCTGACGCCACGGCACTCACTCTAGCCCAGGCAACAGAGGGAGACTCTTTCTCAAAAAAAAAAAAAAAAAAAAAAAAAAGTGTACCAACCATTTGTAGCTGTGGACCATACAAAAACAGGAGATGGGCTGGATTTGGCCTGTAGGCTATGTATAGTTTGCTGAGCCCTGGTTTAGAAACCCTCTTGGATCCCTTTCGTTCTTAAATTCCTTGTTTCTCTTTGTAAATTGTGCTAGATAGAGAAAGAAAACCCTGACTCAATGGCAGTTTTAGAGTTTTCAAGATCTGTCTTAATATTTTGCTCAAGCATGGTTAAATGTAAACCACAATGTCTTCTATCCTTTCTCCAGAAGACTTACAGTATTTCTTTCTTTTGTTGGGTTTTTTTTTTTTTTTTGAGACAGAGTCTCACTCTGCTGCCCAGGCTAGAGTGCCATGGCATTAGCCTAGCTCACAGCAACCTCAAATTCCCGAGCTCAAATGATCCTACTGCCTCAGCCTCCTGAGTAGCTGGGACTACAGGCATGCACCACCATGCCCGGCTAATTTTTTCTGTATATTTTTAGTTGTCCAGCTAATTTCTTTCTATTTTTTAGTAGAGATAGGTTGCTTGCTCAGGCTGGTCTCAAACTCCTGAGCTCAAACAATCCTCCCGCTTTGGCCTCCCAGAGTGCTAGGATTATAGGCATGAGCCACCGCTCCTGGCCAACTTACACTATTTCTATTATACATTGGATCAAAGTTCACTTTCTCTTGCTAACTACATGAATGCATGAACAAAAAAGATGTTCTGGGCCTCATGTAAGGAAAAGAAAGTATAGTAATTATTTGTATGGTTAATGTCATTATGAATTTTTAAGGAATTTCCCTATAATTTAACTTTCAGCCTGGTAATTAGGTAAATAATTAAGGACTTATGAGAGTTTCATTATCTTGAGACCCTGTCTTTGAAACATTATTTTTTCTTAAAAGATAAATATTTTTATTTTCTCTGAGCAAATTCCCAATATATTCTTTAAAGTGTTAAAAATTAATTTTAAAAACACCAAATAAAATTTTAAAAGAAAAATATCACAGTAAAATTTTATCTCCTAATGATTGACCTTTGGCTCTATTTATTTATTTTCTAATTAATTAATTTTTTTGAGACAGTCTCACTTGGTTGACCCGGCTAGAGTACACTGGCATCATCACAGCTCACTGTAATCTCAAACTGCAGCGCTCAAGCAATCCTCCTGCCTCAGCCTTCCGAGTAGCTGGGACTATATGCACATGCTGCCATGCCAGGCAAATTTTTTTCTATTTTTGGTAGAGGCAGGGTTTTGCTGTTTCTCAGGCTGGTCTCAAACTCCTGGCCTCAAGCAATCTTCCCATCTCTGCCTCCCAGAGGGCTAGGATTACAGGTGTGAGCCAGCGTGCCTGGCTTTTTGCTTTTTTTAAATACTAAACTTGGGACCCTAGCCTGTTTGATCGCTTATTTTAACTTCTTAATTCACAGAATGATGAAACTTAGTTGTAAAGGATAGTGACGATCACTGACACCAAACAACTCGTTTGATAGAAAAAGAAGGGAACTGACTGACTGCCTGAGCTCATGCATAAATCAAGGACTGGTGCTCCCCAGGTCCCCTTCATCGCTGTCTAGGGCTTAGCAGTGTGCCATTCACCTCTGTTGCACACTGTGGGAAGCCGTGTGTGCTTTTGGGTTGTGTCCTGGGGGATATAAATTTTGTGCTTGTATTTGCCAGTGGCATTTCTTTCTCTCTTGAACCAGTAGAAAAGAGAAAAATACTGCCTTCGGGCTATTCTTGGTTCCTGTTGGGTAAGGAGAAATTAAAGGCTTAGGAGTAAAGGTCAACATTACATTGTGTGTGTGTGTGTTTTAATAAAGAACTGTTTCTTTAGGAATAATATTAATAACTGTTTTGCAATTTACCAAGTCTTCTCATGTACAGTATCTCATTTGACCTTCCCAGGAGCCCTAGAAGATGGATGGGGCAGGATTCATATTAAGCACATTTACTGATTTTGGGCAAACGAGAACCAAGAGGTATTCCTCTTCGTGTAAACGATAGGCCTGGTCCAACCGTGTTCATTTTGCTGATATGAGGGAGACCCGGAGAGGTTAACAGATTATTCAGGTTTTCCTAGGTAACCTGAGCTGTGACTTGTGGTACACATCATTTTCTGGCTTTTATCTGATCTTTTTTATGAGGGCTGATTGCTTAGGTCAGGCTGGTGACTATATTGGGGGAAAGAGAGTGAGACTGGTAGAAGATAAGGGCTTGAGAGGTTGGGTCCTCAACAGCTACCATTTTCTCTCCAGGGTAGCAGTTTGTGTTAATATTGGCTGTGCTTATAGTTCTCACTAATACAAATAGCTACTAGTTCTCTTAATTGAGCACCTGTCCTCAGTCCTAGTGCTGTTCAATTTCCCCACATTATTTGGTTTAATTTTCAAAATAGCTCTGTAGGGTAGGTGTCATTGTCTCATTCTTTAAGATAAGGATGCTGAACCTCATGAGTTATTTCCCTGTGGCCAGTCAACTAGTAAGTGACACCCAGAGCTGGGATTCCTGCCTAGACCAGTTTCTCTCCAGGCTGGTCAGCCATGAAAGCCGTGCATTTTGTACTGTACTGTCCATTTCATGCCCTCAAAAGTTGCACAGGAAAAACATAAAGCCTGAAAAGTGTAGCATCAAGTTGTCATTATAATTTTTCAGCAAAGTGGCCTCCATTGAATAGGGTTGCTGAAGCTTCATGTCTCCTGACTCTGTTCTAATCCTGATACTATACCATGGATTTTTGTCTCTGTTGAAAACTCGTTGTATCAAAACTGGGGTTAGCAAGTCGGGTGCTGCTCACACCTATAATCTTAGCACTTTGGGAGTCTGAGGTGGGAGGACTGCTTGTGGCCAGGAGTTCAAGGTTGAAGTGAGCCGTGATGATGCCACTGCACTCTAGCCCAGGCAACAGAGGGATGCCCTGTCTCAAAAACAAACAAACAACATAAGCTGGGCTTAGCAAAATTGTTCATCAGCACTTCTGAACATTTTATTGTGACATGGACCCTTTCAAGATTTGACCAAAGCTGTAGATTCTCTGCCTGGAAAATTTTACTTATCATTTCAGAGGGTTCACAGATTTCCTGAAGCACTATCTTAGATCTGTGTATTGTCTATGGACTCCCAGATTAAGAGCTCTTGTTGTTCATACTCAGTATGCTATGAGAATTCTTTGTATTGGATGATTTGCTCATGGAGTTCTCTTTGAAAATCTGTAACGAGTCAGGTCATTGGATATAAGTATCAGAGTAGGGGGAGCCACCTGAAGTTGCCCCTGTTTCTTCTTGGTTTAATGTAAGACTTGTAATAATTTATGTGTGTGTCTCCTTTCAGGGCACAGGCTGGTGAGCTGTGGGTCAAGAATGAGAAGGTCATGTGTGGTTATATCAGTGAAGATACCAGGGTAAGATTTATAAAAAATGCTTTTTCGGTTTTGTCTCTCCATACCATTATGTCTTAAGTCTTAAAATCAAAAAGAATCAAACAAATATCTGATAATCTCCTGATTGCTACTGTTTGACCAGGTGGAACTGGTAATATTGTCAGGGTCTCCTCCAACTCTGTTTTACAGTTGGAGCTTTCTGGTTTGGAGTTGATCTTCATTTTCTTCTTCTCAAGGCGGCTATTTAATATTAAACCGAGACATGTAGTATCTAGCCTGTAGGATGCTGTGCTCACTAACACATAGCAAAAGTTAAACTATCTGTCTACTTTTCCTTTTTCCTATCTCCCTGTCTCCCCTGAGAGCAGTGGTTTTCAACTGGGGGCAGTTTTTCACCCCTCCCCCCAGAGGTCTTTTGACAATGTCTGGTGGCATTTTTGGTTGTTACACCTGGGGGCTTATGTCATTGACATCTAGCAGGGATCCTGTAAGCATGCTATATGTACAGAACAGGCCTCCAGAGACGGTGTCTCACTCTTGCTCAGGCTGGTCTCGAACTCCTGAGCTAAAGTAATCCTCCCGCCTCGACCTCCCAGAGTTCTAGGATTACAGGCATGAGCCATCATGCCCAGCCCGAATTGTAGATTTTTTTCTTTTTTTTGGAGACAGATTCTCACTCTGTTGCCCAGGCTAGAGTGCCATGGCATCAGCCTAGCTCACAGCAACCTCAAACTTCTGGGCTTAAGCAATCCTTCTGCCTCAGCCTCCCGAGCAGCTGGGACTACAGGCATGCGCCACCATGCCCGGTTAATTTTTTCTATATATTTTTAGTTAGCCAATTAATTTCTTTCTATTTTTAGTAGAGACGGGGTCTCACTCTTGCTCAGGGTGGTTTCCAACTCCTGACCTTGAGCTATCTGCCTGCCTCTGCCTCCCGGAGTGCTAG
>CAUYRT010034522.1:0-38357 GCA_963574885.1 Lepilemur ruficaudatus | reverse complement strand
CCAATGGCAGGGGTGCATGAGCTCTTTAAGACATCAGAGTTTAGGCCAAATTAGTATAATAATGGTTTATTCACATTAATCAGTTGATGTTCTGTATGGAATATATGTTTTTGATTGACTAACATGAGAACAAAGTTATTTCTTAATGAATCATTTTTGCTGATAAGTTCTTTCAGCATGATATGTAAAAAAAAAAAAGGCAGATTTTAAAAATGCAAAATGAAGCCCTGTTACTGTTTTGTCACTTAGAGTAAGTTATGCAGCTACCGTGAGAATGAATTCCCTCATCTGTATAAAGGAGATTAATAGTATCTATGACAGATTTGTTGTGAGAATTGGAGAGGATACCTAGGTCGTAACTGGCACATAGTAGGCTCTTAATGGTGAGAAACCCAGAGTGGTTATTATCCATCATTATCATCATAATTATTCTTATTCCTTCAAAACATGGAGTTTACGAGAAAAATAAGGGGGTCCCTTAGTTGTGAACCAATTGGGAAGCACTGCTTGAATGTTCAGCAGAGTTAAGATTAAAGTGATCTGTGGGGGTGTTTTTTATTATCAAGCCAACTTGGGCAATTCATAATATCATGTAAGGGCTCCTGGTCATCAACTGGGAAAAGGAAAACTCTGGCAGGACCACAGAAGGCTCCAGTAAACCTGACACAGGCAAAATCCTGTGACTAAATTGCAAGGACATCTTTACTCTCGGAGGACAAAAAGGGACAAAAAGAATAGAGAAAACTTCTAGGTTCCTCTGTCACACTCTAAATGCTCCATCTCTAGGGATTCTGAATTCTAAGAACAGCTTGTTTGGCCTATATGAATGGTGGATGCTTTGTCATCTAAGCCCAACCTATTCTATGGATCACAGACTTACACTTTGTTTGCATCATTGCTAAGGGGAACAAAATAAAAACAAAAACAAAAAAACCCCACAACACCCAGAGAGTGCATCTTTATAGCCTGCATAGAAATAGAAGGTCAGTGGCACAAAGCATTTGGTACCTTCCCACCTCCTCTTTTTCTGTTCAGCCTGGGTGAAGGGTTAGTCTGTCCTCTCTCACACCCCCACCTGGCCTCTCTGATTCACTCTGACACATTATCCTCAATGGAAACTGCCTTTCCTTATCCTTGACACATTCTTACTGTACCAGACCTGTGCTTAACCAGGAAGTGCCAGATGACACTGAATCACCAGCTGCTTAATATTATTATATACAGAACAGAACAGTGTTCTTGTTGATTAAATGACTTTGCTGATGTCATAGGAATCAGGGAATGCCCCAGTCACCTCCACAGCTATGCTTTGAATATTCGTATAGATTGCAAGTTTTTTTTCTGGGGGTGCTACTCTGCTAAGTTTGTTTCCACCTTTACTTTTGTCACTGTTTCTGCAGCGCTTTGGTGTTTTTATGTTTCATTTCCGCTGAGCTGTTTGGCATTCAAGGTACTAGATGATATGCCACATTCACTGACAGTGTCGTTAGGGAAACATTCCTAGGGCTCCTCTTCAGGGTGATGAGTCTACAGCAGAGTATATGACCAAAAGCTGTAAACACAGATAGCTTTAATTTTATGAAGAAACTGTCATCATAATTCTGGAAGATGTCAACATGTTAGCACATTCAGGAATTGCTTTCATGATGATATAGACTATGAATAATATGTAGTGATCTGAAATTGATTCTGAACATGAAGGATTATAGTGTGTGCAAGGCAGACTTCTTGGATAAGCCCTTTAAAAGGACTAAGTTTTCCAGGGGAGCTTTGGTTGAAATCTAAAGTAAACCAAAACAAACAAACAAAGAAAACCCACCCTCTTATTGTTTTATCTTTTCAAAGACAGATTCTGCATCAGTAGCAGCCACCTCAGAATAGCTTAAAATGTTCCTAATTGTATCTCATAGTTCTGTTAAAACAATCACAAAGCTTGTCAGACTTTCATTTCTGGAAACAGATCTGCATTTATATGAGTTGAGTTTTTAAAAAAATGTGAAAAGGAACTTTATCTGAGCTGTCACCATCAATCTTTACCATTTTTTAAAAAATTGGCCAGATAGAAACACTGGTGGAAATTATTGAGAATGCCTCGAAGTAGGTTTTTGAATATTAGTAGCCAATATGATCAACTACATATCTCATTACTTAACAAGGTATCCTGTGTTTGTCCATCTACTTATTTATGGATATATAAGCATTTATCTACTTATTCATACAGAAAGAAGTTATCACTTCTCATTATGTGCAAGGATTGTTCAATAATTGTGATTTAGGATTAATAATAATAATAAATCACACCATGAAAAATATCTTGAACATTTTGCTGAGTTTCTAAAAGATAATCAGTAATGTAGTGTTGAAACAATTCCATCTACCATTAACTTTTATGAACGTTAGCCTTGTGTGGAAATAGATAAAAATATATTCCTGCCTGTCACTGAAGTCACAGCATTGATCACAAAAGGAATAGACACAACTGGGTGGGACATTTTCAATGCTGATGAACTAAAAACTTGTATCTCCTTTAATGCTAAACATCACACTCATAATCTTCTCCAGAGCTACTTGGTATTTTCTTATGAAGACTTACCAAAAAGAAGTGAGAAAGATTTCTACAACTCCTCAAAATCTCATAGTCACCATCCTATAGATTCTCAACAATGGCTGCATATTAGAATTACCTGGATAACTTTAAGAAAACTACTCTCTGTGAGAAATTCTAATTTCATTTGCCTGGACTGAGGCCTGATAATCCAAATTTTAATGTGCATTGCAGTGTTCACTTTCATTTTCCCATGAATTCCTTTTCCTCACCACCATGAAATGGGTACAAGTTATTCTTACAATTGATATAATACGTTTATTGAGCACTTGTCTGTGTTTGGTGAGAGACAATAGACATTAATAAGACAAGATTCCTGCTCTCAAGAAGCTTGCAGACGTAGAGCTTTCTGAAATATATATGATGTGAATCCAGGTTCTGTAGCTCATTACACTGTGTGACCCTGGCCAACTTGTTCAACTTCTCTTATCCTTGGCAATTAAACTGAAAAGGAAGAAAGTTAACACCTTCCTCATAAGGTTGTTAAAAGTATTAAATGAGATAAAGTGCTAGATAGAAAGTAATACTGTTATTGTGTTGGCCATCATTATTATAAATTTTGTGTACCTAATTTATATACAATATAGATGCGATTTGTGTATATATATGGCTATGTATACATATACATACATACATACACACGTATATTAAACATTTGTTACTCGTGCACACAGAGAAACAAATATTCTAGAGTGAAAAGTACATACATTCTATAAAAGAAAAAACAGCTTAATGTTTTGAGCCTGGTAAAATGCATATGAGACACCGGTGAGAAATGCTGGCGGGGAGGACATGTTTGCTTCCTTTGTTCCAATAGAATTTAATGCAGCACTAAATTTTTACGCAGGGACAAACCCATGTGCTTATGTGCTGCTGCCACCTAGTGTTTAGCTTCAGTGACTGCAATTTTGCTCTGCGTTTCTTTCAAACAGGTGTCCAAGGTTGGAAAACAGCTTTGTACCTTGTTAGTCCTTTTGAAACAGACGTTAAATAAAGTTGGGACCTGTCTGTGGAAATGTATTTGTTCCCTTCCCTTCTAGAGTGTGTAATATTGAATAGCTGGTTGGCTCAAGCAGAGCGGTTTACTGGCTTCTTGCTGGTCACGTGGCTCATCTTTCTTGAAAGTGTCGGGGTGTCTCTGGAACGTGAAATGCTGTACATTTTCCGAACTCTGTATTTCAGCAAGGCTCTGAAGAAAAAGGAATGTAGCTACCGCATCTCCTCTATTTTTACTGTTATTATTCCAGTAGTAAAATCGCATACTGTGAGTCTTGCATGTTAATGAATCTCATGGGAGTAAAATGACACTGAAAGGAGAGCCTAAGAGGTAGGAAAAACAAATTATAACTGAGATTAGAAAATGATTAACATATTTTTTCTATTTATAGGAAAAGTTTCAGTATGACTTGACTTCTTCATATGAATAGTCATGTGCTATAGAAACAGGATTTTTCTAAATCGGCCGATTGACGTATTAGACGAGATATTTCCTTGCTGAGGGATTGGAGCCGTTCTGTGTATCGTAGGAGCTTTCGTAGCATCCCTGGCCTTCACCTACCAGATGACAGTGTAATTACGCCCTTCCCACCCCCAGCTGTGAAAATCAAAAAGGTCTCCAGAAATTGCCAAATATACCGTGGTTGAGAACCATTGACATAAAAGCACACTATGGTAATTACACATAAAAAGCGATTTTTTTTATTTTTAATTAGTCTAGCATTTGTACTAATTGGGGACAAAGCTTGTATGATGCCTAGTGAATTGCCAGCAAATTCAATCAATCCGTTTATTCATTTGTTCACTCACTCATATATTTGGTAGTGGCAATATCACATAATAATGAGTGGCTTGAGCTTGAATCTCAGATCTGCTACTTAGTAAATTTGTGATTAAATAAATTAATATCTATATGTTCCATTTTCTTCAACTATTTAATATAAATTAGAGGCAGTGATTATATCTTCCTCATAAAATTAGTGTGAAAATTAAATGGCATTGCATTTATAATCCTTAACATAGTGTCTACCAGTAAGTACTGAGTAATTTTTAGTTATCATTTGATAAACATTTTTAATCCCTCTATGTTCCAGGGATTATGGCAGTCCCTTGAGAAATAGTGGTGGCTTACCATGATTTTTCCAAAGTAGATGGTAATTGTAGTAGAAAAATAGATATATATATATATATATAATTATTTTGATCACTATCATGAGAGAGAAAAAGTATAGGATCTTATGAAGTGTCATTTTATTTGAGATTGACACTAATTTGATGAAGATGCTTTTAGAGAGCCAGTTGCTAGTCAATAGTTAATCGTGAAGTAGATAAACATTAATTTCCTAGGGCAGTATGATGACCCCTACATTTAAAAATATGTATCATTTTATGCATCTTTTGAAATTAATTAACAGAATTTTTTTTTACTTCTGAATGTTAAGCTATAAAATGAGAAATTTTATTTAGAAGGAAGGTTCCTTATGGCACATTAATTATGAGAAAATGTTTTTCTAACTTGGCAGGATATATGGGCATGGCTCTCAGAGCCTGTTCTGAAAGTCACTCTAAAGAGGTGAAATGTTTGGTTAAGCCGATTTTCCTTCCATGGCTCACTTTTCTCCTTTGTCAAATGGGTTATGTCTATCCTACCTACTCTATCTACCTCACTTCGTGTCAGAGAGGATGGCGTGATCCCCACCTGTAAATCACTGGTGCATTCTGGAAAGGAGATAACACAAACCTGGTGGGAAATGAGATGAGAACGAGGTCATTGGGACACTGCAAGAAAGACTCTAGCAGCCACAACACCCCTGGCCCAGTCAACCCTCTTTAGCCTGGACCGCTGCAATAGATAGCCTCCTACTATATCTACTCTTTCCTCCTGTCTATTTAATCACCACAGGGAAGCTAGCATGAACTTTTAAAAATATAAACATGTTATTCCCCTTCTCAGAGCCTTTAAAAAGTGTTGCTTTGAATTTAGGGACCAGAATTCTTCAGTGGTGCCATGGGGCTCCTGACAGTCTTGTGTGATGACATGGTCCCTTTGTTTTCTTCGTGATCATCACTGCAGGTGCTTCTGCAGCCTCTTCAGTGAACCAAGAGTGCCTCATGTCAGGGTTTTAGCCAAACTTGATTCCTGTGGCTGGAATGTTCTTTATTGCCTGCTGCTGCCTCAACTTCCTTTGTCAGATTAAGGTGTACCCATCCTTCAAGGAACAGCACAAAAGGTTCCTCTTCCAAGAAGCCTGCTTGGACTTCCCTACACTGTTAGTTTTTCTTTGGACCCATTTGGATTACATTTAGTTGCATTTAAGAGAAAACCATGTTGACAGTAGTTTAAACATCACATACTGTGAAGTAAGAGATCAGTTACTGCTGCTGTTGGCACATCGATACTGATCCCATTTGGGACAGGGATCTTTCTGTTTTCTACTTTGCTGCCCTTCATGTAGGCTTCATGTTCACATTTCTCCCATCGTGATCATGAGATGGCTTCTGCGAGCCGGAGTCCTCGCATCTGAGTTTGAGGCAGAAAGGGTGTAAATGAGTGGTGTCAGTCATGGGTTCCTTTCAGATGTTTTCTTACTACTTGTGGGACAGTGAGGAAAGCTGAGAAAGTAACTTTTTAGATTTCCCTGCCTCTAAAATAGAGCCAAAAACAAACAAAAAAAAAAGGGAGATTGAGAATGGCCACTGGGTCAGTGAGCCTAAACTGACTTCAAAACATGTTTTTTTGATCCCCTAGCCCCCTGGACTTGTCCTTAATGACACTCATCACATTTACTTTTACTCGTTCAATGTCTCTTCATCAATATACTCTTAATCTCCAAGAGGGCAGGGCAATCTTGGGTTTATTCCATATCATGTCCTCAGCAGTTAATGTATTATCTTCAAGTAGTATTTGCTTAGTAAATATCTTTTGAAAGAATGAATAAAGAGTACAAAGAACCCAGTGTTGGCATAATGGAAGATAAAATGTTGAGTAAGACTCCTTGCTCACAATAAGTATTTTTATCTCTTCATCCTTCTACAAGAGATAAGGCAAATAAATAATTATAAAAAGTCTAAAATTCACAAGAGTGTGATTCAGAGGATGGAGAAATGGCATCTGATTGGGAGGAAGGAGGATATGAAAACCATGAAAGTATCTATGAAAGAAGTAGATTTGGGTTGGCTTTCTATGTGTCACCAAGGAGAACATATTCTATTAAAAATGATAACATTCAGGAAACAATAATATAGTTTGACTGATGCCTATGTAAGGTAGGTATACGTGGGGAAGAAAGCTGAAAATTTGATTTCAGGCCATCTTCTTGAAATCTAGAATGTATGTATCAAAGATTTTCCAGTAAAAGGCAAGTTCAGTCTTGTGTCAGTGTGTACAGAGGCCCTGAAAAGAAAGGCAGATCAATTGGAAGTAATTATTGCTTATTCAGGAAAGAGAACAAAGATCTGATAACCAAGTGGCAGGAGTCAGAAAGTTTGGAACCAATTTGTGAGAAATGAAAGCCTATGGGGCTTGGTAACTGCTTAGCAAGGGCTGGCTTTTCAGCTTCTCCGTCTTGTTTTGGACCTGTTCTGTTCTTCTCTTGTTCAAAGCCGTACGTTCTGAAACATTCCTCAATGCTTTCTTTGTTCCTGATTGAGATTTCCTCTCACTCATTCCCAAGGACAAATTCTTTCAAATCCTGGGATCCCCTAACCATGTGGTGTCATATCCAGGGATATAAGAGATTTAAAGATAAAACATTGAGACATAATGGTCATAATTGTATCTTATCTCCTATAAAACAAACTAAGGGTCAGAGGATAGAATAGATAACTTATATAGTTACATAGAGGCGAGGGTGCAAGAGAAAGATCACTTCAAGGTGTTTCTTTGTTTTTGTCTTAACCCAAGTCTCAGCCGTTTTTACATCTTCCCTAGATACAGATGACACAGAATCAGAGTGAGTTACACCGTTGCCAACTTTGTGCCCCAGACCTATACTACAGACAAGGGGATGACTTCATGCTGCCAGCAATGGTGATATTTCTATTAACAAGTTAGGGATGGACCTGTATGTGGCTCCCTTATGTAAACAACATATCATGGAGCTTTATGTGAATTGGAAATAAAGTATTAGGAAATGTAGGTTAGACTGGTCAATAAGGAATAAGATTGGGGCTCCCTCTACATCATTTAGCTTAGAATAAAAGGGACACAGGAATGTATTTATCAGAAAACGCATGATTTCTCTTTGACATGGAGAGAGATAGCTATGCAGGGAAGTTCCTGAAATATGTGAAGATATTTGTACAAACAAGAACATATCAACACGCACAGTTATTGTTGGGGAAAAAAGAGAAGTGGTCAAGGGACCCACATAGCTGAGGATTTGTGTCATGGATTTTGTCATAAGGAAATACACATCATTTAAGAGAAGTAGATGAACCAAACAAATAGAAAGTAGTTCCAGTGTGCCAACCAGGCCTTAATTAGACAAAAAACATCCTTCTAACAATAATTGAAGGGAAAAAAACGTGAGAATGAGGATGGATGTATATTAGATGGGATAACTTTATATAAACTATCTACCTGTATGTATATAACATACCTGTAGGTACACCCACACACCCACATGAGACTTTTAAAAGTCATGAGCAGAATTATATAAATGAAAGAATAAAACTACAAATTGTGAAAATGTAGAAATAGAAGATGAACCGGTAAATATT
This sequence comes from Lepilemur ruficaudatus, assembly GCA_963574885.1. Lineage (NCBI taxonomy): Eukaryota > Metazoa > Chordata > Mammalia > Primates > Lepilemuridae > Lepilemur > Lepilemur ruficaudatus. Next base: position 30,034 of record CAUYRT010034522.1, on the reverse strand, counting down.
TTTAGTGCAAATCTTGAAAAGAAAAGAGTCTGCTGGAATTTTTGGAGGCAAAAGTAAATTTAAGAGCAAAGAAAGTCAACATAGGAGCCTTGGAAGTTCATGTCTGAAAACAGGATTAAATTTCAGCAGGCAGTATCTGAGAATTTCCTACAGCACTAGTTATATGTGGCTTTATAAACAGTTTGTGTCATCCTCCCTACAGGGACCTCTGGGTGGCCCCATGGAACAATAGACTCATTTATAAGTCAGCATATGACCAGCTCTGAAGCAAGGGTGGATAGGCACAGTCAGTGATGAATTGTTTAATTCTTCTGGACTTCATCTTTAAGAAGACTAAACTGTCTGGCAGTGATCTCCAAGTTTTACTTACTCATACTGGAAAATGAATGGTGGGATCAGAACATTCAGTAAAAAAAAAAAAAAAATTCAGAATTGATCAAACTATTTAAAAGCTGTAGCAAAGATCACAGCTGTGTGGAAGATAAAAATAAAGGATTAAAAAAGGCCATATATGCAAAAGTGATTTTTTAACATATATATTGATAAGTGAGATTGGTTTATAATTTTCTTCTATGCTCATAAATTCTTTAGATAGCATGAAAACTATATGATCATTAAAATTTTGAAGGAATTCAAAAATTAGTATAGTCTGGGCTAAAAATAACTGAGAAACACAGAATTAGAAGAAGAACACCACTTTGTCTTTGTGGCTCAGGAAGGTGTTTGGATCCAATTAGGATTAGAGAGAACACAGTAGTGATCAAGCTATGGAGAGTGTGGAGAGAAACAGAAAGAACAAAGAATCATAATCTTGCAAAGGTAGTTTCAGGAAGAGAAAATACTAAACCTTATAATTATTTAGGATTCAGAAGTATCTTATAGAAAAAAGGAGATAAAACAAGGGAAAACAATACAAATAGCAGCTTTGAGTTCCTAAGTACATGTCATGGCCTTGTCTGAGGATGTTATTAATATGATAGTTTTGTTTGGGGATGGGAGAAATTAATGTATAATATGAAAATAATTTAAAAAGTAACATTAGAGATGGTGAGAACAGATTGGATCCTGGATGTAACTTTCCTCTAACATTTTGCTGTGAAAATTTTCAAACACATAGAGAGGTTAATACCCATATAACTACCATCTGGGATCTGCAGTGAACATTTCACTCTATTTGCTTTATCATTTATCTCTTCCTCTCTCCAGCCTGTGACAATGTCGCCTCCCAGGCTGAAAGGTCTCTGACTCAGTTTCTGCAGAGGTAAACCTTCAGTCTCCTGCTGTGATGGCAGAGTCACTGGCGTAGGAAATCTGGGGTGGGCGTGTAGCAATTCTGGAGGGCTAACCAATCCTTACAGCAATTTACAACCTATTCTCTTTACAGCTGCACTTCTCCCCTCACCTGACAGAGCTACGTGTTATTCTAAAACCTAAATTTTCTATACTTTCAAGGCATGATTTAGCTGGCCTTTCTTCTTGACACCTGCCATTTCAGGCTTTTAGTTCCACCTCCCTCACTCTTAGTCGCAACTCATTTGCCTGTTTTCTGTCTTCTAAAAATGTGTTGATCTTTCTCGTCTGTCATTTTACCCTCTTGATTTCCCTTTGTCCTGTGGCTTGGTAACACTTTTATTTCTTGCCTTTCATTGGAATGGGACTTTGAAAGGAAAGAGACTTATTATTTCAAATATTTTGTCAATAGAATTGAAGTGAATGTATTTAATTATACTTTTCTATTTTAATGATTCTATCAATATAATAAAGATATGTTAAAATCAGTAGCAACATAATAGTGTTTCAGAATATATGGATTACAAACTATATTGTTACCTTTCAAGACTCAGGAAGATACCAATTTGGAAACCATCCAGTGTTAAACTTTGGCTCTCTGGGTGCTTATTCCAGCCTGTCTGTTGGATTTTGGTATCCGTTTAGAAGAGATAATGGAACTCAGATTGAATCAGACAAATGTGACCCTGTTGGCTTAGTGGAAGGAATGTTTTTTTCTTTGTGTCTAAGAGCCCAGCTCCCCTTCTCTGAATGGTTGTTACATCTTTGGGGTGTATAAATTCTAGTTTCACTCTGGTATAGACCAAATACAAATCCTCCCTCTAGCACCAGCATTTTCCACCTCGTTGCTTTCGCTATGCTGACTGTTCTATATTTATTATGACTTTGCCTTCCCTGTCTGAAATGGTGCCATACGCGGGTAATTAGATTGCAGCTAAGCCTTCTTAATTTCATCTGGTGCAGAGCTGGGAAAATGGAGACCTTACATAACAAGTTGACAGGCAGTTGGCATTAAGTGCTCCTACTCATACTTCTAAGCAGATGCAAATGGAACTTTTCGCCAGTCCATCATTATATGTCATCGTTTTGCTGTTCTTCTCATGTTTGCTTCCAGAAAGATGCTACTGAAACTTGTTTGTCTCTACCATGAGCCTCCGAAGTTAACTTTCCCCCTTGAGAGGAAAATAACAATAGCAGGCTACGGATTTTTTTCTGTCCAACCCCAAGAGCCAGAATATTTCTGACGCAAGGCTCTGTCCGTGTGGGGCATTGGCTCTCACTATTCAGGACACTTATAATAGTTCACCTTCCAAATGAGGGTCTGAGGATTACATTCCCCCTAATGTATGATTTATTACTTAAGGCAATGAATCACACAACTGGGCATCAGAAGATTGGTGTGCTGTGTCTGTGAGCTACCCACTTAACCTCTCTGAATCTCTATTTCTCCATCCAGGTAATGATAACAGTAATACTAGCCTGCTGAACCACTGGGTTGTTGTGATAACAAGATGAAATGAAATAAGAGGAAGTATTAATACTTTGCAGACTGTCAGGGTCTTAATATGGCTTCATTCTGGAATGTGGGCACTCTGGGTGTACTTTCAACCTTTTTTGTATGGGTAAAACAATCAGGTTCAAATTCAAGTTAACTGTTCTAAGCTTGTGTTAAGCACCTTCTTTGTTCTGGGTTTGGGGTTCATTCAGAGTTGGATAACATGATAACCAATGGAAACATCATAAAATGGCAATATGTATTCCTAAGGGAAAGTGGTGTTGCCCTTGGAAAGTGCTTGGATGAGAACTCAGATGACTGTAAGCCTTGTCAAAGTCACTTTAGAATGTACAGTTGAGTGGAAATGAGCATTGTATGAATTCTGAGACTCAGGTTCAAATCTAAATTTTGTCACTTCCTAGCTAGGTGACCTTGGGCAATTTACTCAATCCCTCTGAGCTGCTGTTTTCTTATCTATAAATGTGGACATAATGCAAACCACTTAGAGTTGCTCCAAGGATTAAATGAAATAAGATCTGTCAGGACTTTATCATCAACATCTGCATCAGCAGCATCACATTATTATTTTAAAATAATAATAGGCTATTATTATTGAGTATATAGCATGTTCATAGCACTGTTGCTACATGCTTATACATATTAAGTTTTTTTTAAACAACTATGGGAGGAAGGAATTATTGTAGTCATTATTTTGCAGATGAGAAACTGAGGCAAAGAAAGATGATAAATTTCTTAGGGTCATATAGCAAGTTAGTGGCAGCCATAAACTAGTGGCTGTCAGGTAAAGACAAAACAAATAGTAGCTTCTGCTCTGTTTCTCGTTATTCACCTCTCTGAAGTTTTATCTAAGAAAAGGGTATAATAAACTAAAGGACTGTTAGGAATTTAAAATGAGATAATAAATATGAAAAACACTTACGAACAACAAAGTGCAAGATCCAGAAGCTTGTTTACTTGAGTATTATGAACGGTACTCAACCATTCATGATTTCACATAGCTAGAGAGGTTGAGATGTATTCCCAACCTTTAGCAAAGAAGTCTTCAATCACCATGTATTGCTAGTAGTGCCTCAGTTTGCCCGGCTGACAGGTGACCTTATCACTTACCTTGAAAGTGCTGGAACCAAGCTTTCAACATGGCCAAGTATCCATTGAACACCTGCTTTCTTGCTCTTCCATGTGTGGGGTCCCTCAGGCAGACAGCTGAATTCCCAGTCGCCCAATTTTGAGCATATGCCATTTCAGAGTAGTGTTAGACAATGACAGAATCTGTTGTCCTATAAATTAATTTAACACTCTTCCTCTGGAGAGCAGATGACTGCATTCTAAAACCAATATTTTCACTCAAGTTATGATGGCTTGTAAAAACACACACTGAATGGGGCTGACAAGGAGGTTTTAGGAAGCATATGATGTCCCAGGAGGCTGAACTGATCTAAATTTAGGTGGGTTGTCTCTTCTAGGAAGTCAGTGTCAGATACGGTTGCCTCTTAAAAGGATGGTTCCAATGGAGAGCAGTTAACAGATTGAGCAGAAACATGAGCCTCTGTGGTCCATTAAGTGGGGAAGGGCTTAATGAGCCCCAGAGTTGTGCTGGGTGACCCACAGCATTTAAGCATTAAAAAGATGGAAAAGGAGTGAAAATTTTATGAAGCAATTTATTACTGCTGTGAGCCATGGTTTTTTTTTTTTTTTTGAAATGCATTCCAGGTGTAATGAGGATTTGTGGAAGACCATGCATAGTATGATATACTTAATTCACTCTGAATGCTGTCAGTTTTTCTTCTCTTTCTCCTTCCCCTTTTCCCACTTTCTCTTCTATTTCTTTCTTGATTCTCAAAACAATCTCCCTCTTTCTTATGTGATTCCTGTTACAGCTTCATTTTTTGACCCCAAATCTCTCTCTCAAAGAAATTCTCTAAGCAAAGATTGGTGTAGATTATCATTCACAATCTGATTTTTTTCAGACTTTCTCTTGTAAATAAGGACACAAATCATTTCACTTTCCCATTCTCCTATCTGTTCATAAATAATATAGACAGCTTCATAATAAGCATTTAATAAGCACTGTATACCTGGCACTGTGCTAAACCCTCGGGTTTATGAAACTTAGCAAGGAATAACTTTGCCTGGCACTCAACAAATGTCTGTTGAATGATCAAAGGAAGGGATTCAGTTTAATTCACCAGGTAAATGTAAGGAAATTCTCTGCATGTAGTAAGGCATGAAATTTCCTGGGAATTTTAAAGAGTTCAGATTATCTATGGGGTAATTTGGATATTGGACTTGGGCATAGATAAATAGGACCTGTAACAGTATAATGCAGTTGTGCAGTGCACATCCCGCACAATCATATGTGATAACTCTGGCACAGTGAGAAAGAAGGTGGAAAAGGAAATTAGTAGCTGTACCAAAAAGTGCTTTGTATGTCAGGTTAATTATTCTTAGGGGGAGGGGAGGCAGGTAGTGCTAGAAGAGGAGATATCAGAATTGCTCTCAACTTGTCCAAATTACATATATTTCTGCCCATCCCGGGGATGCGGATTCTGCCCCAATCCGCCCCCGAACCACCACCTGCCACCACCTGCTTTTTCAGAATCTTTGACACATTGCTAATTTACCAAGCTAATAAGAATGAGTTATATTTCTCAGCTGGGCTGAAGCTAAGAATGTCTGAAAAATACTATATAGGCAATGGAGAACCACTCACAGATTTTAAAGTAAGGCAGTAACATGATCAGATTTTTTTTTCCCCAAAAGATCACCTAGGCACTGGAGTAGGTGGTGGATTAGTGAAGAGTGAGAGATGAGGAGGTGTCCTGCTGAAAACCTTTCATGTCCTCATGGTCTAATGACATCCCTTCTCAGAGCACTTGACATTGCTCTTGGTTTTCAAGGCCACGAACACAAGGTTAGAGTCAAAATGAAACAGATTTATCAATGTCATCCCGTGAGGGTGACGACACCTGATGCATTTCATAGAAATTATGATTTTGGACAGACATGGACATTCAAGATTTATACTGAGAAATTAAAAAAGCTATCAAATATGAACATGAAGCTTTTAATTTTAAATTTTGCTCGTTTAAAAGACATTTCCTGATAGGTACTTGTTTTAGTATTTTTGCTTGCTCGTTGTTTATGTATTATACTTAAGCTATACAGAGCTTGGTTATCTTAAAAAGCAAGCACATTATTAATAAATCCATAATATTTTTCTGGCTCTCCTATTTGACCATTTTTTTTTCATTTAGTGAAACCTGGGACTTTCTGTGATCTACATAAATATAGGCTTTTCCTTGTCAATGAAAAGTGAGTTGATGCATTTCTATTTCTAAACACTAATTAGTGTTCCAAAAAAGAAGAAAAAGATATTCTTTTTCTTGCTTTAAGTTCTTAACTACACATAATGTGATTCTAGCCTGATTCTCCAAGCCACATAATTAGAAAAAGTAAAAAAAACCTCCTTTCTGAATTCTTGTTATCACCGTAAGAACCAGAGCACTAGACCACTTGATGCTGTAGCAACCTCCCCAGGATTTGAAAGAAGTACTGATTGATCATTTCTACAATTTATGTAATTTCCATTATGTTCTAAGTTAATATAAGAGAACTAACTTATTTCCTTTCAACCCATTTTTTCCTTTGAATTAAGTGTCTGGATGAGCTATAGAACTTGATTGGCTATGGATAGTTTTTTTTTCCTTTGATATTAGGAAAATAAAATTAAAAGATGATGCTGCAAAGCAGGCATTAGGTAAACATACTGTAGTCTCACAAAACATGCATTCAGTTCAGTAAAACAAAGATAGTGACTTGTCTGACATGTTAACACCATTTCTGATGATATACCTGCCTTTAAATATTGGATTCAATTTTAGAATAACAATTTTTGGAATGATACAGCTCTCTAATTGTAAGGACACGTGTTAGACTGTGAATAAAGGAGATGTGATTTCTAGCCTGGCTCTAGTGAACCACCTGTGTGACCCTCTCTCTGAATGTTTGCACATCTGTGAAACAAGAGTATTCCTAATGACCTTGATGTTTATTTTTCTTTATATCCTCTTTATTCAACAGGACACATTTGTAGACTACTTGGCACATAGTGGGTGCTCTCATAGTGTGTAACTCATATGTAAAGCAAAAGTTTTGCTTTTACTGTTATGCATGCAAAGGTTTTTTTAAGAAAACACATGATTAAGCATCATAAGACAACAAAGTCATAAAACAAAATGCCCTTGATTAATAAAGGGAATGTATCTTCCTATTACCAAGAGAAATTATTTTAAAACAAAAATACAATTTTGAGGCATACTGATTCTTTTCTCTAGACAAGCAATATATGTCACTCATAGACATGAAGAAAGAAAATGTTTTTAATGTTTGCAACATCCTGGTTATGATTATAAAATTTCATTAAGGCCACTGGGTGAAATGTCGAGATAAGATTTTGGTTACTGTCTTATTTTTTTCCTTTCAGCATCGACAAATGTTGCCTAAGTCAGTAACAGATCACCTCCCCTATGCTAGGACCAGAGGCACAGTGAGGAATGAGGCCAATTGGAGAAAATGGTAACAGCCATAATAAAACCTAACATGCAAAACTACTACTGTGCAACATATAGTGTTGGGAAAAATTTGTAGCAACTCTAACTTATTTATCTTTATTTGAGAAGAAATACAGCAAAAAACAACATAGGACTAAATACCCAACATTAAATACAGGCATGTGCCCCATAATGACATTTCAATCAATAAGGGTAGCTCCATAAAATTATAATAAATATTTATCATTGTGTTACAGTTCCCTACTGTATTCAGTAAAGCAATGTTCTGTAGAGGTTTATAGCCTAGGAGCAACAGGCTGTAACATAGCCTAGGTGTGTGGGGGCTATTCCTTCTAGGTTTGTGTAAGTACACTCTTATCATGTTTGCACAATGACAAAATGATCTAACAACATGTTGCTTAGATTGTACTCCCACTGTTAAGTGATACATGACTGCACTCAGTTGACATGTGCATTGATGCTTCCTGTCAGGAGTGCTACCTTTTGGAATGGAAAACACAAAGTTGTTCAACTCCGTGAAGCATCAAAATAAATGAACAATAAGATAATACACTGAACTGGGCATCAAAGCCCAATCCTACTTATGCTAACAGATACCTTAGTATGAATGTATTCTATCCTGTTACCTACAAGTGAAACATATTTATTACTGAAATAATTACGGCCACTAGAGGATAATCTTCTGAAATTAAATTTAATGTTTATTTAGGGCTTATTAGGACATAGCAGTATAAATCATTATAAATGAGCACAGTTAGTCTGCTTAAGCTATTTACTACAATTTCTTATATTAATGATACCTTGTCTATACTAAATTATCACAGGAAAAGTAACTAAGCCTGTATGAAAACTGAAATCTAGGCATGTTACAATATACGTGGGTGTGGTGTAATGGAAGAAAAGACTCTGCCACTGATTTGTTGTGCACTCTTCCTCAAGTTGCTTAACTTTTCTTTTTCTTTTTTTTTTTACTAGTCCCTTATAATTGAAGCAGTTTTTTTCTTTTTTTACTAGTGCTTAAATTCTAAGAGTATCAGTTTTCCTACCTATAAAATTGGAGTAATACAGATAATAGCGTAGGTCAGGCAAAGTAAGTACACTCTGTGGAAGTGCAAATAAAAAGGAGATTACGATTACAGTATTACTGTTCTGAATCTACATGTGTGAGATTCTGAAAATGAGAAATACACCATCCCACTTTCCAGAGAGCTCACATATTACGAAAAGGGGCAAATAGATGAATTGGCAATTCCAATATGGTAGGATGAATGAAACAGTGAAATCATGTGTAAATTAAACAGCACACAGCAAGAAAGGATTCAGTTATCATCAGGTGAGGGAACTATGGAAGATTTTCGAGAGGGAGGTGATGTTTGACCATCAGGGAAGTGGCAAGGGCTAGAGTTATAATTTATAAGACAAAAGTAGATGGCAGTGAAAACCATGAGGAGGAAAATAGAGAGTGATTAGAGTGAGAAAAGCAATAGAAAAAGAACTGAATCCCTTGCAACAGCAAAAATTAAAAAGGTAGAAGAAATGGAACCTGTGAAGGAGGCAGAGAAACAACAATGAGGTAGGCTGCAGGCAACCCAGGAAAGAAAGGTTTGTCATAGTAACACAGGAAAGTGATTCCCAGTGCTGGACACCTCTTGAAGTCCAAGTGGGTCCTTCACTTCACGCAAAAAAGAATTCAGGAGCGATCTGACAACATAAGTGAAAGCAAGATTTTCCTCAGAAACTGTAGAAAGTCTACTCGACATACAGAGCAGAGGCTAGTTGTTGCAGAAGAGAACAAGCCCTATGGTTCCTTTTGCCCTTCTATTTAAGAATGGCTTAATTAAGGGGAGGAATATTCATGGAACAGGCAGTGTTTTCCTGGAATCAAGGTGATACTCTCTCTTTCTCCACCATCTTGGTTCTAACTGGTTGGAACTTGCCCTGCCTCCATCCTGTTTTGATCAGGGTAGTTTGAAACTCTGGAGACTTCCTGACTCAGCTACTCAATGCCTATAGCAATGCCCAAAGCAAATCAATACCTAAAGCAGTACCCGAAGCCATGTCCAAAGCAATACCTGCCAGTTCCCTGTCTCAGTAGGTAGTCAAGGAGTAGGGAGTTTCAAGGACGGAGTGTTCAATATCATCAGATACCTCTCTTGGGAGAATGATCAAGAAAGATAAAGATTCAGGACCATCCATTGGATTTGCTACATCTAGAAGCCATCTGGTTCCCTTTCCCTATGCAGTCAGTTAAGAGGTAGGGGACAGAAACAATGTATACTATGGGTTGTATGGTAATAAACTTAGAAGTGAAGATATGAAGTGTGAACTTAACTATCAAGAAGCTCAGATATAAGGACAAGATAAGACAGCTAGAATGGGAGTTAATGGGAAGTGGGACATAGTGGGAGGAATTGAACCTGGACAAGAGGACTTCTTTCTGAGATTAAAGAGGCAAGAAAAGCTTAAATATGTTTTGGGTAAATTAGCCTGTAGAGGTACCAAGAGAGGATGCATGTGAGATGAAGGTGAAGTCTTCAGTAGACTGATGAAGGTAGGAATGGGTAGTATGTTTGAGAATAAGAGAGAGGAAAAGGAGTTGAAAAAAACAAAAAGAAAGAGTATCAATTAATTGCAGTTGGTCTAATGAATGTCACTAATTCCTGAGATGGAATGAGTTCTTGGATTAAGTGTGTAATCTTCATTCTAAACTAGCTCAGCAGCTGTGCTGGAAGAGCTCATTGTAGCGCAAGTGTTACGGGAGAAGGGAGGGAAGAGTTAAGAGTAATTTGGTTTATAGCAGGTTGATTTGTTTTTATGTTAAAAAATAGAGGTTTTGTTTATGGAGATGAGGGTGGGTGTTAAACTTTTTTGTCTGTTTGTTTTTGAGACTGAACACATACCAAAAATTTTTTAAAAGACTTAGAATTTAGGTCTCTATGATCAGAACTTTTAACACTCTATGACCTTAATATCTGCTTTTAAGGATTTTATATATGGGTCTTCTCCTATTTATTTATTCATTTATTTTTAAATTGACAGATAAAAATATATGTATTCATCATGTACAACATGTTTTGAAGTATATATACATTGTGGAATGGTTAAATGCAGTTAATTAACAAATGTATTAACTCTCACACTTATCATATTGTGGCAAGAATACATAACATACACTCTTTAATTTTTTAAAGAACACAGTGTATCTGCCTTAACTATAGTCATCATACTGTACAACAGATCTCGTGGAACTTATTCCTCCTATCTAACTGTAACTGTGTATCTTTTGACCAACATTTCCCCATCACCTTCCCCAACCAATCACTCTAGTGTCTGGTAACCACTATTCTATTCTCTAATTTTATGAGATAAACTTTTTTAGATTAAATATGTGCGTGAGATCATGCAGTATTTGTCTTTTTGTGTCTGGCTTATTTCACTAAATATAATGTACTCCAGGTTCATCCATGTTTTTGCAAACGACAGGATTTTTTCTTTTTATGGCTGAATAATATTCCACTGTGTACATACAGCACATTTTCTTCATTCATTCATTGATGAACACTTAGGTTGATTCTGTATCTTGGCTATTGTGAATAGTGCTGCAATAAACATGGGAGTGCAGGTACCTCTTCAACATACTGATTTCATTTCCTTTGGATATATACCCCGTAGTGGGACTGCTGTATCATATGGTAGTTCTAGTTTTAATATTTTGGAAACCCTTCATACTGTTTTCCAATTTATATTCCTGCAAATAGTGTGTAAGGGTTCCCTTTCTCCACATCCTTGCCCACACTTGTTATCTTTTGTATGACCCTAATACTTTAATCCTATGCTTGAAACTGTTACCAAGTTTGACCACTGGCTTTCTTAGCAAATTACAGTTTACTCATTAACAAAGTCTGAGATTTGAGCAGGAATGTCTCAGAATCGAAAATCCTGTTTTCTTGAGTATATCCTCAGACAGGGCCACCTACCTCACAGAGAATTAGGACATATCTGATTGCTAAGGTTTGCTGTGGGAAACTATTATCAACCTAAAACTCTTCCAACTCCCAGGAGTAGCCAAAATGAGTCATGAGGAAAGTTAATGGATTCCACAATTACTCCTTTTCAATATGCATTCAATATTTTTCTTTGACGATGGAGACTGGTTTTTTGTTTAAGTATTATAGATAAATACATTTGTACATGGATCATGATGCTTAGACCCTTGTGAAATACTGCATCAAGAAAGCACTCAGTGAAAGGTATTAGTGCATTTATGTATGTATTTTTTTTTTTTTAATTTTAATGCAGCTTAGGAACCAAAAAGAAAACAAACAAGAAAGTCTGGCTCCAAAGCAAGACAGAAACATTTGACAGTCCTGACCCAAGCTTCAGAGCTGTGACTGGGTCATAAGGAAGATGAGGAAAAACAAAAACCTGTCCTTGAAATAATTAGGTAAACCAAACAAACTACTAAGGCTAAGACCTAATAAGAATCTTTCAGGAGAAAGAAACCTCTGATAATCTGATTTTAGCATTAGCAATGACCCAGTTCTTAAGGCATCCATAGGAAGCAGTGTCTCAAGGAGACCAAATAAAAACGTTTTATAGGAAGTTATATCTGTTTCTAAAAGGGAAAAGCTTTCTTTCTAATTTTGTGGTAAATTTTAAAAAATATATGTAAGTAATATATTATCTGTTTGTTGTTTCCTTTAAAAATTTGGTAGTGGGAGGACTGTATTATACCTTTGGAGAAAAACACCTCTCCAGTGATTGTCTACAGAACTGCAATCAAAGGCAAAGGATGAGATAATCACATGAAATACCTAGATTCAGATTTCAAGATGAGAAAACAATAACAACCACCCCTCTCCCCAGTGCAATAACACACAATCAGCAAAGCTTTTAGAGCTCAGGAAAAATACATATGCCTCCTCCAACTGTAGTTCTCATTAAGGAAACTTTCACATGATGAAGCCAGACTTCTGAGAGGGAAGTTATTCACAAAAAATACAATTGTGTCCATTATCCTCCACTCACCAAGGCATAAAAGTGAACCTAGATATGTTGTAAAAGTATTTTCTGCTAAACCCCGGCTATTGATTGTGGAAGAATATTGGACTGAGATCAACATCCGCTGTAGGAAGGATGTGGAAGAGGAGTGGGCAGAAATTTAATTCCTGTGCTATTCACATTCGGTATGATTTGTCTCATGTTGGATCCACTTTGCATGGGCCTATAGAGTCATTAAGAAATCTGTAAGCATAATATATGCTAAATTATTAGCATACTCCAGCCTGAAAAGTGTTTTGGTCTCTGTTTTGCAGAATTATTTAAAAACTGTTCTGATCAGTTTTTTTTTTTTTTTTTTTTTTTTCCTGGTCAAAGTAGCCTTCTCACAAGCAGTCCAGTGACCTCAGGCATTCTGCCAGGGACATTCAGGATGTTTGGAGGCAACTCTTAAGTGTAATGTGCAGAGCTAGGAGGGGCCAGAACTTCAACAATAGACAAAGTGGGAGAAAGAGTCAAGGGCTATTTTGACACTGGCCATTGCAATTTTTGTCCAGTTTTGTCCCAGTGACTTCCAAACAGGCACATACAGAAACTTGTGGGAACGGGAACGTGCAGATCAAATTCTAAAAGCTCTGTTGGGTTTTATTTTTTAAGTAGAAACTGTCATGGGGAAAGCATTAGACTGGAGTTAGGAAATCTGGGTTCTAAGCAAATCAAAAGATCTGGTGCTGAGTATCCTCGTCTGTAAAACAAGAACTTGGCACCACTGGCAAGACCAGGAAAGGCAAAGTAATTACAAGCTAAATCCTAACTCTTTTTATCTGTTTTATATTTTAGGAGTTCTCCGGCAGATTTTATTTAATGAGTAGATTCTGATTCTAAAATATCTTTAAAGACTTTTAGCTGGAAGATGTTTTCTAAGGTTCTTTCTACTTTAAAATCTAATACTCTAAATGAGAATAGCCCCTAGAGTTATTTTAAATTTAATTCTTGTGAGTCTAATAATTTTAATTATTGTTATTAATTACATTTGCATTACTTTTCACATTATTCTATTTTAAAAACTGTTTTATGTTAACTATATAAATGAGAGTTTCTTAGTTTGAGTCAACAGATAGACTTCTGAGATTCTGTGAACCTCCTAAACACACATGCAAAAATTTGTGAATACAGGCATATAGAAAGAGGGTCCAAAACTTTCATTAGAGTCTCAAAAGCTAAATGAGAGTAGTAATATTATTCCCTACTAGATGGGAGTCAAAAAGTCTGAGTCTCCAGTTGACACAGAGCGAGAGGAATTCTAATAGATTTTATGGGCTTTACAATGAAAATGACTTCCCAGACTCCCTCTCACAATCACAGCCCCTTCCCAACATTATATTGCCTGTATGTATCGATGAAATTGCAGGCAGGAGAGGAGGTCATCAGGGTCTTCAGTGATTGTGCAACTTTCCCCTTAATTTTAAATTTTCTGATATTTGAAGGATGCTAAGATCACATTCTTTGGCTATCATTCCAAACCTCCACAACTCTAACATGATTTTATTATACTAGATAAAAGAACCATGCATTCTTTACTTCTTAAATCTATAGCCTTGTTAACCTGGAGCTCTAGATGGCTCGAGCCTGGAGGTAAGTTTTTTAAAAACATATTATTCTGAAGTAATTAGGAAGAGTAAGAGTAAAGAAAAACATAAATGCCTGTCTGTTCAGAAACACCTTGCCTCAAAGAACTCAGACAATGACTGGGGAAGACTTCAATTTTTTTGAGTGCATTTTCAATTCTATTTCATATTGGATATTTGTGTGACTGTTAACATTATAATTCAATAGCTGACCTTTCCATGATCTTTAAGTCCTGGTTCAGAGGGGAATAACCTGGTGGGAAGAATAAGCACTCAGTAGGCAGGAGCTGGGGGCAGTGGTGAGGGCTATAATGGAACATCAGATGTCAGGAAGAGGCATCCAGACACATTAAATGAAAGCATTATACATAGATGGTTCCCATTGCATGGCAAAGCTGGATCCTCGGAATGTTCACCCACCATCTACTTGCATAGAAAAAAACAAGGCTTCTTTCATAAACTATATGCTAACTCAGACACTGCGCACCAAGTAGAAAAACAATGGGGCATGAAATACAAGACAAACAAAAACACATCACTAGAACTGAGAGATGATTCGAGATACTATAAGACTTCTCAGAATTTAAAACTTTTATCTCTTCTTTCATTTCAGATGCTGCACAATAAACATGTCATGGTCCGTGTGGGAGGAGGATGGGAAACCTTTGCAGGGTATTTGTTAAAACACGATCCCTGCCGAATGCTGCAGATCTCCCGTGTGGATGGCAAAACATCCCCCATTCAAAGCAAATCTCCAACTCTCAAGGACATGAATCCAGATAATTACTTGGTGGTCTCTGCAAATTATAAGGCTAAGAAGGAGATTAAATGAAACTAACTGGTCACTACAAGGGGACTCTTATAATGGCCTGTATCCACTTCTCCAGTGTAGTCAGTTTAGTTCACATGCTCTGAAAACTACTTTGGAAAAAAGTGTAACAGACAGAAAAATATCAACATATTGAAAAATGTTCAAAGAGTAGCACTATTTATTTTTAATGCTTCTGTAGAATATCACCTATTAAAAGAAATTCTAAACTCGTATTTAAATTAGACAAATTATAGGCAAATTATTATTTCTCAATATGTGAACACAGTATTTAGAACATAAACAACATTAGGAACACAATTCTAGCTAAAAACTTATTAGGAGAAAATATTTAGAATTTACAGATAAGTCAACAGAAAGTGCCTGCTTTATGTCCATGAGTAAAAGCACCCCAGACATTTTTATAATTATGGGATTTTTAAGCTGTTTTTTACAAAATGACAATTAGTATGATAATGTGCTACTTAAAATATCCAACAGCACTACAAATAAATACAGAGTATTCACAGCAGTAATAATTTACTGGAAAGGCCACTTCAGAAAAGTTTACATTTACTTGGAAGATTGCCTTAAAGTTGATCTCTTATCTATGACCAAATATCTGGGGTACTTTTGGAAGTTTTCAGTATACCCCCTTAGAGAGTAGCTTATGAATTGTTTCACACATTCCTAAGCACATGGCTGTGTTTAGAATGACTTAGTGTAATTCACAGACATAAGCTGACATACGTTTATATTTTGACAAGTAAATTGTACAGTCAAATGTTCACTGATTTCATGTTATTTTAAAGCATTTTATTAAAATATATCTTTAGTTAATCGTATTTTGCTATGCTGTCTAGTAAAGTAAATTCACTGTAGCTAATGATGTTACAGACTTATGTATACCCTTGTATACCTGGGACAGGGCTGTTTTGTACTGATAAACAGCAAACTATTGTCCTCACTGATTCAAAAATTAAAAAGATAAAATTCAAAAAATGTTATTTGTCTCTATATCAATGGCTCATTCTGAAACAAAGTTAATCTTCAAATGGCAACTTTTCCTGAGAGTGGTAAGAAGTCTAGCACTTCTACACTTTGGGATGTGAATGGCAGTGGTATTTTTTCTCCTTAGCATAGGGTTTAGATTTTATCATAGGTAGTACCCTATGGGCTGCCCTGAGTATAAAAAATATAAGCAGAATTAATTTTTAATTTCTTCACTTTTCAACATCAATAAAAAGCCCAGCTTTCCTGCCGCTTCTACTTTCTACTAAATGGCCAATTAATTAAAGCATTACATAACCTGCTAACTGGGAAGTTTTAAAATAGCAGACATGGTTGAATTTTGTGGTGCTGGAAGTGGTGATAATCATTCTGGGGAAAAAATGTCAGTGAAACCTAAAAAAAATTAATAAAACCTAAAAGTTTTTATAGGAGACAAAGTCACCTTGGTAAAGTATATAATTCTAATATCTTTTAAAATATAATATTGAGTGATTAAGTCTTTTTGCCAAACTAATATTAACACAATTTATCTGTATAGTCACAATATTTCCATCAACACTTTGTCCTGTGCTTAAATTTTTCCCATAAATATATTTATATATTTAATAATGAAAATTATTTTCATTAATTTAGTTAAAAAAAGGAAGTGTAGCTTAAAAGATAATATTCATCTCTTTATTGCATTGGTTACCTATTGCTGCCTTAAATTACCACAAATTTGGTAGCTTAATCAGCACAAATTTATTATCTTACAGTTCTGTCATTAGAAGTCCAACAAGATCTCACTGGGCTAAAATCAAAGTGTCTTCAAGGCTGTGTTCCCTTCTGAAGAGTCTAGGAGAGAATCCATTTCCTTGCCTCTTCTACCTTCTGCAATTTACCTGCATCCCTTAGCTCTCATGTCTGTGTCCCTCCATGTTAAAAAACCAGCATTATAGCATCTCTCTGACCCCTCCTTTTCACAGCTCTTTCTCTGAATATAGGTTGGAAAGGTTTTCTGCTTTTAGGGATCATGTAATTAGACTGGGTCCACCTGGATAATCCACTTTAAGATCATTAACTTGGCCACATTATATGGCCTTCGCCATGTAAGATAACATATTCACAGGTCCCAGCGATTAGGACATGAACATATTTTGGGGAGGGAGGGGCGGATTATTATGTTCATACAACATCTAAGATGATCTTTTAAGTGTCACTAAAAACAGAGCCACAACTGATGTTGGGGTCTAGCTGCTAGCTGATCAGCACCGAGCAGGGCTGACTGATTGACTCCTTATTCAAGACAGGCCAGGCACTAGACTGAAGTGGAATAGTGTCACCTTATTCTCAGCTGGATGTAAGATCCAAGGAAGAATGATAGAGATGGGGTCCCATGCCGAATAAATAAAGGATTAAAATCTAAGTAGTCCAGAAATGTGATTACGAACAGAGAGGAAGCATCCAAAAGCAGAAGTCCAAGTAAGTAAACAGTGAAAAGGCCACAGTCAGAAGCGATATCAACACATTGAACAGAGTAGGCTAATTCTGAAGTTATTAAGTGACTCCTTGCTATCAGATTTAGTTTTTTCTAATATGGGTGGGGACAAATCCTACATAATCCTGAAAGAACAGATGGTAAAGGTGCTTGAATCTATGACATATAAGGACTCATTTCAGGAACCCTGGGAGGAGTTCATTTTTGACTGTTAAGAAATGACTTGGAGGAGCTGCCTAGAGAGAGATCAGTTTGTGGCAAAAGAACAGATGCAGGGTGAATGAGTGGAACACTCTGAGTCACCAAGGTGGCTCAAAGGAAAGAACTTTGTTAAGAAAACTATCCAAGATGCAATGCCTGCCTCACAGGTGCTGGACACTTTGTCACTGAAAAGACAATACTGACTGGATGTCAACTTCATCAAAGATGTTACAAAAATGAATATTTAAACACTGGGTATGTAAACTAAATTTAAACTAATTTGTGATTAATTTTTTCTCAGATTCCTCTATTTGGGCCATGTTTTGGAAAAGTATCTTTGTCCTCATGATTTCTCAAGAGCATTGATTATCTCTCTCAGAGCATGAAATCAGTTTTTCTAGACCTACAAGGAAAGAAAATGACCAACTCTATAGAGTGCAAAGTATCTTCATGGTAACCATGAAGTTAGGAAATCTTGTAATCCTCTCTTTTTACACTTAAGGGCCATAAGACCTCAGCAAGTTTAAACAACTTGCCTAAGGTCAAACAGTTAATGGCTCTAATTCCAATGCTATTTTTTCTTAAAATTCTGATATCCATGACTCTTAATCAGAGTGGGGTAAAACTGGTCAAACCTCAACCCTGATTCATAGAAACTCAAAAGGGGAACTATTAAAAATTATAGCAAATCCTCTCACTTCACAGGTGATGAAACTAGCTAAATTATCCTAAAGTTAAACATCAAAGTTAAACATGGGTCTAGAACTCATACCTTCAGATGTACAATGGTATTGTTATGATCTCTAGTGTCAAAATCTCTGTGCATAAAAAGGATTCTAAAAGCTGAGAGTTGGAATTAGCCTTGAAGTCCTTAGATTAGTGGCCTGAATGGTAACTGCTATATCACATTGCTGTATCATGAGCTTACATTCTTTAACAGTAATTTATATTTTAGGTCTTTCGCGAAATTTATGTTCATCATTTTCAGAAGTATCCAACTGTTTTCAAAATGGTTTTACCATTTCCTCTTCCCCTGAGCAATGTAGTTCCAGTTTCTCCATATCCTTGCCAACAATTGGTATTGCCACATTTATTGATTATAGCCATTGGAGGGAAAAGGGGCTGACATATTTTTGGTTTTAATTTGCATTTTCCTAATGACTAATGATGCTGAGCACCTAAGTAGTAATGCTTATTCTATAGTTTCTTTGGTGAAATGCTATTCAAATCTTTTGTGCATTTTTAATTATGGTACCTTATTAAGTTGTAGTAGTTGTATATATTCTGAATATAAGCCTACTTATCAGATAGATAATTGCAAGCATTTTCCCAATCTGTAGTTTGCCTTTTCACTTTTGATATGACTTTTGAAGTACAAAAGTTTTAAATATTTATGAAGTTCTATTTATTTTTTCCTTTATGAATCATGTTTGGTGTCATATCTAAGAAATCTTTGCCTAACTCCAAGTTAGAAAGAATTTTTCCTATGTGTTCATCTAGAAGGTTCATAGTTTTAGTCCTTACGTTCTGCTATAAGGTAAGTTTAAGTTAATTTTTGTATATGGTGTGAAGTAAATCTCAATTTTATTGACATATGGCTATTCGGTTTTCCTGGAAGCATTTTTGAAAATATTTCCTTATCACTTTGGTTGAAAATGTAAAAGTTTATTTATGATTATTCAATTCTGTTTCATTGATATAAATATCTATTCTTAGGCAATGCCACACTACCTTGACTACTATGGCTTTATAGTACATTTTGAAATCAGGTAGTATATAATCCTCCTACTTTGTTCTTTTTTCAAAATTCTTTTGGCTATCTTAAATCTTGCATTTCCATATAAACTTATCAATTAATCATCTTATCAATTTCTCTAAAAAGGCTTGCTGGGGTTTTGCACTGAATATATTGCTCAATTTGATAACTGGCATCTTCACAATATTGAAGCCTTCAACCATAAGCATTCAATGTCTCCTGTTGGCAATGTTTGTGGAGTTTAGTGTCCAGAGATTTTACTTGTTTTATTTTTCCTAAGTGTTTTATTCTATTTGTTGATACTCTGAAATTTTCTTATTTTCATTTTTAGATTGGTCATTGCTTGCACATAGAAATAGAATTGACTTTTACATATGTATTTTGTATTCTACAACTGTGCTAAAGTCATTTATTAGTTTTATAAGTTTTCGTGTAGATATCTAAGAATCTTCTACTTACGTGGTGCTTGGTATTCTTGTAACCTACTTTAAATATGTCTGTTCATTATAATCTATTTCTAACAAATGTAGAAAGAAATAAGGCAATTTTAGAAATTAGGTAAAAAAGAAGTATTTAGGATAACGCCTTGACTTCTGACTTCTGTGACAAGATAAATTTTAGAGAAATAGCCTAGAGAGAGCTAGTCTGTGTGTAAAATTAATTAGTTCCATTTGAGATAAGTTTGAAGTATTTGCAAAGAATGGCTCAATCCTGTTTTTGAAACTACAAGACATTAACTCAAAACTCAACACGTCAAGTATAGTGCTATAAAAACAGCCAATGCAATTCAAGATATAACAAAAGTATCATATGCAGGTCCAGGAATTTATGGATATTCAGTTCTAAAGCCATCGTGTTCACATTCAGAGGCAACATTTGCAAGATGAAGCATAACTAGGAGGAGGAGAACAGGGTACTAAAAAACCATGTCAAATGAGAAACGAAGTGTTTGCATCACTGAAACACAAACTTCTCTGCATCAAACCAAAACGTCTTAAATGTCTGCTATACACAAACATGCCTTGCACAGCGGTTTTTGAGAAAAATCAAAGAACATGGCCACAATACCATAATTTAATTAGCTTAGAGCATTTATAGTAGTTAAAAGAATTTGAGATGCTTGCCTGTAAATGATGTTAAAGAAATATACCTTAAATCTCAACATAGATAGGCAGGCATATCTACCTGCCTCTTAGTTATCTATTTATGCAAAATCATTAGATTTCTTAAAGAACTAAAAGTAGACCCCACCATTTGATTCAGCAATCCCACTACTGGGTATCTACCCAAAGAAGCCATTGATGGAATATATCTCAAAATTATAAAAGCCATATATGACAAACCCACAGTCAACATCATACTGAATGAGGAAAAGTGGAAAAGTTGCATTCCCACTTAGAACTGGAACAAGACAAGGATGCCCACTGTCATCACTTCTATTCAACATAGTGCTAGAAGTCTGAACCAGAGCAATGAAGCAAAAGAAGGGTATCCAAATGGGGAAAGAGGAGGTCAAATTATTGCTCTTTACTAATGGTATGATCTTATATTGAGAAAACCCCAAAGATTCCACCAAAAGAAACCTAGAATTGATAAATAAATTGATTCTCAGGTTACAAAATCAATGTACACAAATCAGTAGCATTCCTATACACCAACAACAGTCAAGCTGAAAATCAAATCAATGACTCAATGCCTTTCACAATAGTTACAAAGAAAACAAAATATCTAGGAATATATATAACCAAGGAAGTGAAAGATCTCTACAAAGAGAACTATGAATCTCAGAGGAAGAAAATTCCAGCTGATGTAAACAAATGGGAAAACATATCATGCTCATGGATCAGCAGAATCAACATTGTTAAGATGTTCATACTACCCAAAATGATTTACAGATTCAATGCAATCCCCATCAAAATAAAAATGTCATGTTTTACAGATCTATGAAAAATAATTCTATGCTTCGTTTGGAACCAGAAAAGAGCACAAACAGCCAAAGCAACCATAAGCAAAAGGAACAAAACTGGAGGCATCATTTCACCAGACTTCAAACTATACTACATGGCTATAGTAACCAACAGCATAGTTCTGGCACAAAAATAGGGACATAGACCAATGGAACAGAACAGAGAACCCAGATATAAAACCATCCACATATTGCCATCTGATCTTTGACAAAGCAGACAATATACACCGGGGAAAACAATCCCTATGCAACAAATGGTGCTCGAAAAATGGGATAGCCACATGTAGAAGATTCAAACAGAATCCATTATCTTTCACCACTCACAAAAGTTAATTCAAGATGGATGAGAAACTTAAACCTAACACATGAAACCATAAGAATTCTAGAAGAAAATGTTGGAAAAACTCTTATAGATATTGGCCTAGGCAAAGAATTTATGAAGAAGACCCCAGTTGCAATCACAGCAACAAAAAAATAATAATAAATAGGAATTGATTAAATTAAAAAGCTTCTGCACAGCCAAGGAAACAATCAACAGAGTGAACAATCTACAGAATAGGAGAAAATATTTGCATGCTATATATTCAATAAAGGGCTAATAACCAAAATCTGCAAAGAACTCATGCAAATCAGCAAGAAAAAAATCAAACAACCCCATTAAAAAGTGGGTAAAAGACATGAACAGAAACCTTTCAAAATAAGATAGACTAATGGCCAACAACATATGAAAAAATGATCAACATTGCTAATCATAAGGAAAATGCAAATCAAAACCCAATGAGATACCACCTAACTCCAGGAAAAATGGCTTTTATCAAAAAGTCCCAAAATAATAGATGCTGGATATGGAGAGAAAGGAATGCTTATACACTGTTGGTGACATTGCAAACTAGTACAACCAACCTCTATGGAAAAAATATTGTAGTATGGAGATTCCTCAAAGAACTAAAAGGAGACCTACTGTTTGATCCAGCAATCCCACTACTGGGTATTTACCCAGAGGAAAAAAAAAGGCATTTTATCAAAAAGACACTTGCACTTGAATATTTACTGTAGCACAATTCACAATCACAAAGATGTAGAACCAACCCAAGTGCCCACTGATTCATGAGTAGATTAATAAAATGTGGTATATGTATAACATGGAGTACTACTCAGCCATAAAAAATGAATTAATACCTTTTGTAACAATCTGGATGGAACTGGAGACCATTCTTCTAACTGAAGTACTGCAAGAATAGAAAACAAACACAACATGTACTCTCTATAATATTAAATTGGAACTAACTGATCAGCACTCATGTGCACATATGGAAGTAAAACCCAATGGCAATCAAGCAGATGGGAGGGAGAGGAGGGGATGGATAAAATCATACCTAGAGGGTACAACGTATACCATCTGGGTGATGGACACACTTACAAGTTTGACTCAGGCAGTACAAAAGCAATCCATGTAACCAAACCATTCCTACTCCCATAATATTCTGAAATAAAAAAATAAAAACAAGTCATTTTATCAGAAAGACACCTGTACCAGAATGTTTATTGCACCACAATTCACAATTGCAAAGATGTGGAATCAACCCAAGTGCCCCACAGTTCATCAGTGGATTAACAAAATGTGGTGTATGATATACCATGGAGTTACCAAGGGATGAATTAATGCCTTTTGCAGCAATATGGATGGAACTGAAGACCATTATCCTCAGTGAAGTATCTTAAGAGTGGAAAAACAAATACCACATGTACTCTCTAGTAAATTGGAACTAACCGATGAGCATGCATGTGCACAGAGGGAAGTAAAAACCAATCAGGAAATCAAGCAAGGAAGAGTGGTGAAGGGGAGAGGCAAAAACCTACCTAACAGGTACAATGAACACTATTTGGGTGGTGGGTGGGCACTTACAGCACTGACTCAAGCATTACAAAAGCTATCCATGAAACAAAAACATTTATACCCCCTTAATATTTTGAAATAAAAAATGTAAACATCAGAAGTACATTAAAATTGCCCCCATATAAAAAGTAAAAATAAAAATAAAATGTCTCTAAAATACAAAAAGAAAACCACACACCAGGCAAGAGTTATCTTTTTCTTCTAAGAACATAGCATAATTCTTATTAGTGAAAATAAGTCAAACTTTTGGAGGAAAGGAAAATTCAAAGTTTATGTCAATTCTCCTGGGGTATTAAGGATGACAGATAGAACTCTTATACAGTATTATTTCTCTAAACAGAACAGAAAACTAATAATATCATTTATAGTACAGGAAAATAACATGCCCACCTGTAAATCTAGGGATTGTATGAACTCACCAAACAGGCTTTAGCTCTGTTACTCTTTCTAATTCCAAAGAGATGAAAATATTCTTGAGGTTTTCCTAACTACCAACCCAATTTCTATTACAGTTATTTAAACTGTAGTAAAGATAAAATCTTGTTAAACATAGATGGCCCATGACAATTTTTATACAGAAAAAAATATGTATATTTATATTCCTAAAAGGCAATACAGAATTTATAACAAAACCATGTGTGGGAAAACTATTACATTCCAAATACAACCAGTAGAACAACAGAATCACATATGGATGTTTAAAAAACATGCAGCATGTCACAAGGGGGCTGTATAATGAACAACTTTTAGTTATCAGCTATAATAATTCTTTGATGATCAAAATTAAGCAGCAGTAGTTCAAGCATTTTACATCTTAACATGATAGTTACATATATTCATTTTACTATTTAAGTGATATCTTGGTAGTTTGGGGTATTTGAGTGACATATTAAACATAATAGTATTTTATTTAAATTATGAATTATGGGAAATTGTCTCCCATTTAAATTTTTCATAGGAACTGATCCACAAATTTATGAGGAAAATGTCTAGAAGGGTGTGCATGCATGTATGTATGTATGTGTGTATTTATTTGTATTCATTTCCTATCTTACCAGGTATCCCCTTCTCCTTTCCCAACCATTCTTAACATTTGAGTATCACCACTCACCCCTGAAACTCATGTAGTTTGGGGACAGCTGATCACACCCATGGAGGCCATGGCTGGAAGGAGCAGCATATCCCATTTTTCCCAAAAAGCAATATATCTCCATGTCACTGGTGTTTTAATAGTAGATAAACATGGTATTTGGGTATAAGCTATTATTAGGGCATTATCCTCTGGAAGTAAACATTTTGTTTACACCAACTCAAGTTCTAATTCTTGAACATGCAATAAAGATAAAATTGTTCTTGATGTATTAAAATAGGAGGAAGGATTTGTAAATTTCAAGGATGACATGTTCTGGTTCTGTACCTATACAGCTATTAATGATCCTTTTTCCTTTTTGTCTTGAAAGATTAATCAGTTTAATAAAAGTCAAAGATTTTAATCCTAAAAAACAATTCAATGATTTCACCATCCTTTATGAACAAAAATAGCACTAATCCTCTATAGGTTAATGAAAACTGAACCTGTCTAACTATATGTCTTGCCTGGATATTCACAGAATATTTCATGCTATAATATAAAAAGTAATTTTTTTTTCCATGGTAAGTCAAGATACCTATATTAGAATTCAAACCCTTTACATGTAACATGTATAACATAAAATAAATCTTTTGGGAAGGATGGATGAGATACTTGCTTAGTTTCCCTTATGTTAAGCAAGTAAGCTGGTCTATTTAATTTACAGGCCCTATTGACACTTAGTGTCTGCAAATTCTAATTTAGAGCTCAGTACGTGGCCTTGTCATTAAAAAAAAGTTAACAATCTTATAGCTAACAGCAATTCTTTTATCATATTATGTATTAAAAACAGAAAACAAAAATGCTATAAAACTCATGTTCCTAATGAATAAAATCTAAAAAGTTTATGACTATGCATTGTATATAATTATCTAATATTTTTATGTTTGAAGTAGAACTTTTTAAATATACTACCTACGTGTTTCTATTTCATACATTTCAAATTTGCCTTGCAATTTCACATCTGTATAAATCTTATGATCATTCTTTAATAAAATATAACAACACTTACAAAATTTAGACAAATATATTATTTCTCATTACAATCCATCAAGATTATTAGTTTAACTCAATTACTACCGAGATCTTTATAGAGTTGCACGTGATAATATACAATAGTACATCACTACCATCTGATGGTATCACTAATACATAATTTTAAATTCAGCAAACAAAAAAAAACTTTATTGTAATGTAAAACATAGTATGTTAATTTTATAAGCTATAGAAATAGAAAATAAATTAGGAGAAATTCAACATTTGCCTAAAAATATTCATTACCTAGTAAGTTATAAAAATTTACAGTGTTCCTTCACATAAGCCCTTCAAATTATTTTTCAAGATTTCCCCTGATGATCAGTTTAAAGGCACTAGACCCATAAAGTTTAATCAAAAGTCTTCATATATAGTGAAATAAAAACCTATATATAAGGCAAAGCAGCACAACTATAAGTAGTCAGATAATTTTATAAAGAAAGGAAATACAATTGCAAAATTTAATAATAGAGATGTATGCAGAATTTTTACATGCAATGT
Organism: Lepilemur ruficaudatus; assembly: GCA_963574885.1. Classification (NCBI taxonomy): domain Eukaryota; kingdom Metazoa; phylum Chordata; class Mammalia; order Primates; family Lepilemuridae; genus Lepilemur; species Lepilemur ruficaudatus. The sequence goes on along the minus strand of CAUYRT010034522.1, from coordinate 4,250 downwards.
ATATGTATTCACTATTTAGGTCTATTTTTAAGTACTTAAAAAAAATGGCAAATCATCCACTAACTGTAGAAGAGCAAATGTACGAATACAAGTATTTAATGAAAGGTGTGGCCATTTCTTAAGTTTGAAAATCAAAAGTTTTTCAATATTTTCAATATAGAGTTAGCACTGCATTTAAGGGTAATAATATTACAAAGTCTGAATCTTCATTTATTCAAAGAAAGAGATTAAACTGAGGAAGCCCACTTGATTGCAGATATTAGACAGTTATTGGCACAGACTCTTCCACTCATGTTATGTTTATGATACTGTCCACTAGAAAAAATAAAAATACAGACAGAAAAGTAAATTTCATTTAAAGTTATATAATGATACCTAGTGAACAAACAGAATATGGTATAAAGAAACACAAAATAATTTCTGTGAATATCAGCTATTAATAAAATTTTACATTACAGTCAAAAGTCAGAAATAAGATGATGGTTTACCACAAAATAAAAGTGAAGAAATTTTTATTTGAGCCAGGGAGCCAACAAATGGCATAAATTGTTAAATAATAGTTTGGCAAGGTATTTTCCTTGCTTGAGTTAACAAAATATCCCATGTGTTGCTTCTAAGAAGGAGATACAGCTGCAATATACAATTCAGAATTTTTAAACATTTTTTAGCATAGGACCATATTTTCTATAATGTATCTGTTATGACTAGTGTTAAAAATACTACAGCAGTCACTCTCAATCTGGCCTCAAATTAGATGACCTTGGGTGGTTAAAAAAAAAACCCACTCTCAGAGACTCTGGTATGAGGCGAAGCCCAGTCAGTGATCAGTCCTTTTTGAAAACTCCCCAGAGACTCAATACATAAGCCAGGGTTGAAAGCCACTGCACTAAAGGTCTGCCACTACTCCTGTACTGATAATACTTAGCATCACATTGACTTCTTAAGGTAAAGGCAACTTTCCCGAAGACAGTAAGCACTACCCACGCCCATCATCCTGGGAAAGGAGATGAACATGTGGAAGATGTGAAGACAGGGAAAGGAAATGTTTTCCTTGTATTACGGAATCTAGTTATGAAGAATCTAGCTATTCCACAGGATACTTTAGGCCAGCCCATGGGACAGGCCAGACAGCAGCCCTTAAAAGACTCCATGCCAAGAGGGTTAATGATTAAGATATTTCTGCCTTGTATTTTCCTTTATTGTTACCCCTGGGCCTCCAATTTTTTTTTTTTTTTTTGAACTTCATGCTTTTGATGTGCATGCATGTGGTCAGGGAGAAAGGAGCATGCTCCTTGAAGTCAGTGTGGTCGTGGTGGAGGTGATTAGGAATATCTCCAAAGAAAATGACTCACAGTGGGCAACAGTAATGGTTTATGAGAGTCACTCTTGCTGAGAAAATCCTCCTGCCACTATCCAGCTTTATGGCCCTGAAGGTCATTTTCATTAAGGAAACCAGAAAGATTTTTTATAAGAATAATACACAAAGACAAAAAGGAACTATTAATAAATCTACATTGGGAATGTTGTTCATTTTGAGCACTTTTGAGGGGATCAGAAGTAAAAAAAAGGCCTAATTGTTTAATCTATTGGCTTCAGAGTGTAGAAGCTTCAAATCTAATTATGAAAGCTCGTTTCTTTCTTAGAGTTTAAAAGCTGATGTTAAATTTATTAGCTTAGAACATGTGAAATAAGTATCTTCTTATTTCTAACTAAATGCTGATTAAAGTATCCTTTTCTTAAACATTATATGTGATTTTAACTTAGTACCTCCTCTTCTGCTATAAAATAGATCTCAACATCACTTCCAGTCCTATAATTTAATTTTCATAGTTTTTGTTTTTGAGAACCCTATATGAAGTAAACCTGGAGACAAAGCCCAGAAAGAATATTCGCAAAAGAATATTGAAAGAAAGAATCTGTATTTCTGATAAAGATTTGAAATTATTATTTAACCAAGGTTTTACTTTATATGAGATGTAGTCTGTTCTATCATGGGGATATATGAAAAGCAAGCAAAATGGTCACAGTTATTTACTTTAATATTGAAACCAATTGTTTTATACATTGTTAAAAGTTCACCATAAATAAAAAGCAAACTTTTTACAAAATTTTCATTCATTAAGTGAAATTGGATGAAATAACTTACAATGGTAAAATACACGGAGATAACTCTTATCAACTCTTCTCAGGACACTCCTATGCTGCCTGCCCCATAAATTAGGGGGTGTGTGTGTGTGTGTGTGTGTGTGTGTGTGTGTGTGTGTGTGTGTGTAGTGTTGGGAGCAAAAACAAAAACTGAATTGCAAAGACAATAAATTAGCTAGAAAGTACTCATAAACAATTAACAAGTTAAATACAAATGACTGAAATTAAGGACATTGGCCCTTTTACAAATATACTTACTTAAGCATTTACTTTAAAAATGGAGCAAATGTTCCTAACACAAAGAAATGTTAAATGCCTGAGATAAAGGATACCCCAATTCCCCTGGTTTGATTAATTCACATTAGATGTCTGTATCAAAACATCACATCTACCCTACAAAGATATGCAAATTTATGTAACTACAATAATTAAAAAGAAAAAAATATATGGACCAAGAATAAAATCCAAATATCTGAACCATTATCTGAGCTTCAATGTGTAAAATAAATCCTTTATGGTTCTGCTAATATTCCAGAGTTCAGAAACCTTGCTTAACTTGCCTACCATTATATTCTCAGTACCCACCTCTGTGATAAATTGTGAGGTATGTGCATCACATTCATACCTGTATACCCTATGATCCAAATTACCAATTACATAATTATGATAATGAGTGACAATGGAAAGATTAAAGATCCCAAAAACAATGAGCAAAAAAAATTTAGGTTATAAGAACAAAATTTATAGTGCAAAATCCAATTTAGTAAGATTGATGTGTAAAGATTAGAAATGATGCTTGTTAAAAAGACACTGAATTTGGATGATTTTTACTTTCTTCTTTACACTTTTTCATATTGCTTGAGTATTAAGTATAAAAGTATTATAGTGTTATGGTGCTTAAGTGGTGGTAGTGTTCACTGGGGATTTTGGGGGTTAGGGGTGGACCCACATCCGGGGGAATGTGGTGAGCACTGTGAGGGAGAGGGGCATGCTTGAAGTGTATTTGGGGATGGGTATTAGGGGTCTCAATGGGGGATGGGAAATCCTCTAGAACTGATTTATGTGAATAGCTGTACAACTTGGTAAATTTACTAATAACCATTTAATTGTACACTTAAAATGGAGTAAAGACATGACATGTAAATTACAATTAAAAAAAATAAAAATAAAGTTGGAAAAGAAAAAAAATATTAACCATGGGCTTTTCATATATGGCCCTATTATATTGAGATAATTTCCTTATATCATTCTCTTGCGAGAGTTTTTATCATGAAAGGATATCGACTTTTCTCAATTGTTTTTCTGCCTCTATTGAGATAATATTATGATTTTTATTCTTCAATTGTTAAAGGAGTGTATATATGAATTGATTTTTGTATGTTGAACTATCTTATCATCCCAGGAATAAACCCCACTTGTTTATAGTGTGTGGGAAAAAAAAGTATTACAGTGTTAAGATAATCACAAAAATGTATTATTTTCATTTTGAAAAAAGAAAGCAAATAAATTCCAATAAATGTTAAAATTAATTGACATTTACAACCTATATTATTCATGCTTTTAAATGACTTCAAAATTTTCTGATAATGCATTTCAATAGGAAATTCTGGAATGGATTGCTACAATTTAAACCTTAAGTAAATTTTTTTTTCTTCCTAAAATTTTATTGGGGAAAAACTATAAAATATTTACAGTACAATGTTTACAGTCACAATTTGTAGTGAGCTGATTTCCCAAAATATATTACCACTCAAGTTGACTTATCTTGTTACATTCAAAAACCTACTCTGTCAAAGTAGTCCAGAGAGTACATACATAGTGCTCCAATGGTATCTATGTACAACCAACACTCCATTTTAAGTGTACAATTAAATGATTTTCAGTGAATTTACCAAGGTGTATAGTTAATCACATAAATCAGTTTTTGAGGAATTCCTTTCCTCTATTGAGACCCCTAATTCCGTTCCCATGCTTAATTATTTTTAAATTTCACCATATTTTGATTTATAAAAGTCACAACAGTTCTTATTGTGTATCTGAAATTATATGTCATCATACCAGTAATGAGAACAAGTATTTGGTCAGATACTTTCTATAAAGTGAAA
>CAUYRT010034520.1:0-55416 GCA_963574885.1 Lepilemur ruficaudatus | reverse complement strand
ACCCACATTTTGACCTCAGCAAAACTCACAATCTGAGTAAATTCCTTGCCAGGACCAAATCCCTGATGAGAGATAGTGCTTCAAGTCAAAGGGGACTTTGTTCTTGCTTTATTTATGAGGCCAATTGCATTTATAGATTTGCGAATGTTGAACCAGCCTTGCATCCCTGGAATACAGCCCACTTGGTCGTGATGAATTATTTTTTTGATGTGCTGCTGAATTCTATTAGCTAAAATTTTGTTGAGGATTTTTGCATCTATACTGATGAGGGATACAGGTCTGTAATTTTCTTTTTTTGTTGGGTCCTTTCCTGGCTTTGGAATTAAAGTAAGTTTGCTCGATGCAATGAATTCTGAAGTATTCCATCCTTCTCAATGTTGTGGAATAAATTCTGAAGAATAGGTATGAATTCTTTGTATGTTTGGTAAATCTCTGACGTGAAGCCTTTAGGTCCCAGGCTTTTCCACTTTGGGATGTTCTTAATTACTGCTCCAATTTCTGAGCTTAAGAGTATTCTGTTTAAAAAGTCTGTTACCTCCTGGATGAACTGAGGAAGGTTGTATTTTTCCAGGAATCCTTCCATTTTCTCCTCATTATGTAGTTTTTGAGCATATAGTTTTCTTTTTTTTATTGGGGGAAACTGCAAAACATTTACAATACAGTGTTTACAATCACAATTTGTAGTGAGCTGATTTCCCAAAATATATTACCACTCAAGTTGACTTATCTTTGTACATTCAAAAACCTACTCTGTCAAAGTAGTCCAGAGAGTACATACATAGTGCTCCAACTGTATCTACGTACAACTAACACTCCATTTTAAGTGTACAATTAAATCATTTTCAGTGAATTTACCGAGGTGTACAGTTAATCACATGAATCAGTTTTTGAGGAATTCCTTTCCCCTATACAGTAAATTTTTAAAACATCATTGAGAAGCCTTACTAAACACTACTGAGTTTATGATTTCATGGGAACAGATATGAATTTTTTTTTCTAATACACACAAAAGACCTGAAAATAAGTAACATACAACAGTAATGGGTGAAAAGATTTCACAATTGGAAAGATGTCAATAATCTACAAAATAACTTATACATTTCATGTAATTTCCATCCAAATGTCAGTGGGATGTATTTAGGTGATAGCAGTAACCTAAGATTCGCTTTGAAGATTAAATGAGAATAACTAACAGAACTGTGAAAAAGAATAATAAGATAAAAAACCTGTTATACTATATCAATATAAAAACAAAGTTTCAAAAACTAAATTTATAAAATAGGTATAAAAATAAAGAAATCAATAAAAAAAAACTTGGACATATACTCTAATAGAAATAAGAATTCAAAATATGATAAAGGTGATGTTTCAAATTAGTTAATAAAAGGAAAAAATACTTGGTAAGTGGTACTGGGATTTTTGAATTAATATTGGAGGAAAAAAATAAATCTTGACCCCCTTACAATAGACATTAAAATAAGTTTCAGGTGACTTCAGAATTAAATATAAAATTACTAAAACCTTAAGACTAGAAAATAATATAAATATGTACCTACTTTCAGGGAAGAAAGACTTTATAAACATAAAAGCAAAGTTAAAAATCATTAAAGGAAAAGATTTGGCTAAAAAAAGATTTTTAAATCCTCTACATTAAAAAACTCATTAATTAAAAAAGCCCTTTTTCAATATATGGTTAATATATTTACAATATAGTACCATTCTGATAGGAAAATGAGCAAAGATTATGCCCTCGAAATTCATAAAAAAAGAATATAATCAAAAATCAAAAAATGTTCAAACTCATCAATAAGTGATATAAATTGAAACATTCGTTTCAAAATCTCTCAAACTGATATTGTTTTAACCATTAAATTGTTTGGTGTTCATGAAATATAAATATAAATTGATGCTGGTGGATGAGTAAGCTAGGATAACTGTTTTGAAGAACAATTTAGCTATGTATCAAGATTTTTAAAATATGTATACTTTCTGACCAAAACTTCACTCTAGACATTTACTTTAAAGATATAATCAAAGACTTAGGTAGAAGTATGGGATATGTCCATCCAAACTTTATTTTGAGCTGCAAAAATATCTGCAGTATCCTTTCCCACAACAGAATTTGTTAAATAAAAAATAGTACCATAAAATGGTGAATAATCATGAAAAAATGTGTCAAAAAACTATTAAATAATGTAGGAAATCATTTGTGATAAAATGCTAAGTGAAATAAAAGCAGAATACAAAAACTACTTGTGCATTATTATCTCAATTTTGCTAAGGAGATGAATACACAAACACAACTACATACGCATACACTTGTTTATCCACAGGAAATTATAGCAAAAATATATTGCCATGTTAACAGTGCTTTTACTCTTGGTGGGATCATAAGTTATTGTCATTGTTTCCTTGACATAATCTCTATATTCCATGTAATGATTACTTTAAAAATACATCAACATTTGACCCAATAATTATGATTCTTATAAACTGACCTGATAATATATTCTGAAATAGAAGAAATTTAAACTTAAAGTTTCCTACCACAGCATTGTTCATAATCACAAAAAAATCAGGAATAACATAAATGTCCTACATGCCCTTAAAAAATCCTAAATGGAAATGATTAAGAAAATATGGCACCGTTACACTCTGGAGTATAGGGTAGTCTTTAAAAATGCATCAAGAGATTTTAATAAAGTTGGAAAAAAGGGAAAAGATACAAATTCACAACTATAATGTCAGCTACATAAAATGTATATAAAAATGTATTAATACATAGTCTAGAAAAAAACTAGAAGGAAATATATTATAAGGTCTACAGCTCTGAATAATAGGATTGTGGGTGATTTTAAGCTTCTACTTTGTGCTTATATTTTTGACTTTATATAATAATATTTGAAAAGAAATTTAAAAACTGCTAAATATTTTAGAAGGATGACTTGAGAAAAGACTAATATGTTAGATAAAAACAACAGGATGCAAATATTGTCTGTATACAACATGGTTTCATATTTTTAAAAGGGCAATTGTCACTTTTACATGCAAATCTTACATATATGAATCCAAGAAAAATAATGACTAGAATATGATTCACCAAAAAGTAATAACAGCTGTTTCCTCTAATAAGTGGGATTAATAATTTAATATTCTTCTTTGTATTTTCAAATTATAATATGTGCTTATTACCTATATAATAGGAATATTTTAAAAAGAGTAATCATAACTTACTTAAGAATCTTTTCCCACGTTTGACTGTCATAAAATGCATGGCTCCAACTCATTTTGACTGTTCCAACAATGACATTTTGTGAAAATACATCTGATCCTAATTTTCGATAAAGTTCCTCACATTCATCCAATGGCATATGAAACAATCCCAGCATGAAAGCTAATATGGCACCTAAAAAAAAGAATCCTGTTTTTATCAGCATTGACACTAGAGCACTTATTAGATCTCCTGAGTCATAGATCCGGCTTAAATTCTAGCTTTGATACTTTCTAGCTACATCACCTGGGACAAATTACTTAACTTCTCAGAGCCCTAATTTTTTCATCTGTAACAAGGGAATAAGAACAACTAATTTTTAAGTCATATTTTCCTATTTTTAAAAGAGCAATTTTAAAAGGCCTTTATGAGGCCTCAAAAATGTTACCCAACGATGATGATGATGATAATTTAAAAATATGTAAAAATGTGCAACTTTACATTAAATTATATAATATATAAGAAAGATACTGTAGTAGATAATGTTCTTTCTAACATTAATAAATTACTTAGTTTTAGTCACAGAATATAGCATATTTGACAACTCACCAATTCATTAAGCAATTACTCCTTCAGGTTAGTCCTAGGAACCAATGTATTACAATTAGAGAAATTAGGTCCTCTGGGATGTCCTTTTAAATAGCTGATTTCATATCTAGCTGTAATTGGTAGGACACATTGCCACCTAGTGTGTCTAACTGGCCTAACCCGAATGAAAGAGAAAAAGAGGGGGAGAAAGCTTTGGGGTATAGAGGGAGGGCTGGAGGAGGCAAAGGACCATGATCCTAAATGAAACTGCCTAATGCTCTCTTCCTTAATGTACTGCTGGAAGGCACCACTTCTATATAATAATAATTACCTGTGCTTACACCACAAATGTAATCAAAGAGCTGATGCACCGGCTTTTGAGTAAGTTCAACTAATTTTCGTAGTGTCTGAAGAGCAACCACACCCCTGTAGAAAAGATTAAAGGCAAAATGAGAATTCCTGTTTTAAGAAAAATTAATTTAAGTTGTTGAATAAAACTATTTTAAAAATTACTTCTATAGTTTATATGCTAACGTGAAAACTAATAATATAAATTAGAAACAGTAAAAATTGCTGACCAAATCTTTAGGATCACTTTTGAAAATCCAGTATCTAAGTAATGGTAACAAACCTGTTATGGAAACATATTTTAAAATTTGTACTATTATCTCTTTAATTAAGAATACATCTGCCAAAATAAACTTGAGACTGCCAAAAACAAACAAACAAATAAATAAGAACACAAAGATATGCCAATGTAAGATTTTTTTTTAAACACTCCAACTCCAGAAAACACTTAAAACCTCCACTCATCAGTTTTGGGATGTCATATATCGGTTTCTTCTCTTATCAATATAGTTGGTCACCTATGCTTCTATACATTTGTGTTTTATATATTGCACTAGTCAGATTTTTAATCTCCCTTTTATTTATTCATTTTTTAAAACTCTCAATAACCTTAGGATAATCCTCTGCATTAAGGGTATATTAATTAAAGCTGCTGACTTTGTTCATTTCTGGATCCTTGCCAAAGGCAGTCAATAGCTTCATAAAGGAATGTGAAAAGATTAAATAGCCTAGTAGGTGTAGGCCAATTCAGGGTGTGCGTACCATGTGGACAATTTTCAACACAGGCAGAATATACAAAAACAATGAAAAGCACTATTCCCAATACAAAGTATGGGGCAGGTTAAGTACTGGAACACAATGGTAGTAAACACCAAAAAATAAAATTTAGAATGTCAAATTTTACCTTGATACTGGTAACAGAAGTAACCAGAAAACACTGTTAAGATTAAAGCAGAAAACCAAAGACACGGATTTTTTTCTTTATGCAACAAATAATGTAAATTTGAGGAAAGGTAAAAAGATAAGATATCTTATAAAAGAAATATATTAATTCAAGGTGAGACATGAAGAATTAAAGATAATGCTGGATAAAATATATTTAACAATGTGACTTCAATTATTTTATAAAAAATAAAACATGCACATATATTCACAAAGAAAAAGATTTGAAGAAAATGAATCAAAATATTAAAATGATCTTGGAGTTATGAGCTATGGTTTTTTTTTTTCTCTTAAATTTTTCCAATTACTTGTACAATCAGGAAGAAATTATTTTAAAATGTTGTATTTATAAATTAATTCAGAATGAATTTTAAAATATATATACTTACCAGGTTGCTACTACTATATATATATGCCTAACACTGTACTTATCAGGCTCTCTTACAGAAAAGAAATAAAAGAGATAGGGTCTTTTTCTCATAAGCCCTCATCCTTTACTGCTTTCATCACAAACCTCCCATTCTGGCTGCTCTCTCATATTCCCCTAAATCAAGGTTTCTCAGTAACAGTACAATTGATAATTCTGGGTCAGATAATTCTTTGTTTTGGGAGAGTGTGCTGTGCATTGTAGAATGTTCAGTGATAACTGTCTTCTTCAGACTAGATGTAAATGGTAGTCCCCCAGTTGTGACAACCAAAAATGTCTCCAGACACTGTCAAATGTCCTTTAGGAGGCAAAATCACCTCCAGTGGAGAATCACTGATCTAAACGTACCTTAAATCTAACCCACACCTAGATTTTCCCAAATTTCCTCATGCTAATTTCTTCTTTGTATGACACACAAAACTCTTATTCTACCAGATCAAATATTTATTGGTCACAAACATCTTTTTCATCATACCTCTCTCACTGTAAATAAACATGTGAATGTCCTTTGATATTCTTACTTCTTTCAGATCTCTACTCAAATATTACTTCCTTGAAAAGAAATCACGTCATGATTCTTTAAAACAGCACTATTATTCTCCAACCCTTTGTTTTACTTTTCTTCATAGCACCATTATTACCCAGTAACATTTTTGTTTTTCTATTTGTTGTCTTTATCTTCCTCTAGATTGCAAGCACCATGAAGACTTGGATTTTGTCTATTTTGTTTACTTAGTGTTCCCAGAATCTAAATCAGTGCTTACAACATAGTAGGAAATCAATACTTTTTAGTTGAATCAATGAAGGACACTATCTTTCCCAACTCCCCTGAACTCAACAGCAGAGAAGATTCTTTCTGCTCCTCAGTGAAATGATCCTACTCATTTAACTGCTACTCTCCCTACTTTACATCAGTTGGAACCAATTCTGTAAACTAGAATGATCTCTCTCATTCATTACCTTTTTATCACATGAATCAAGTATTCTTTCTTAGATTATTTCACTTCCCTAAGAAACATCCTCCAAGATCTTCTAAACTTCTAAAATTTTGCTCTCTTCAGTTGGCTTTTCTTTGCCAGCTGAGCACTTCCATATAGATGTATATAATCTTATATTCAACATGTGCAAAACAGAACTGTCTTTCTCAACACTAATCACCTCGCCTGTCCCTGCAATCCTGTCCCAGGCACCTACTGGGCTAAACTTAGAGTGATCTTGATCTACATGTACTATACCCAGTCTCCCTTTTCCTTCAAAATTTCTTGCAAATCTTTCTGAGATTAGTATTTTATTGTCCTACACCTAAATTATGAAATAGCCTCCTTCTCTCATCTCTCACTCCTTCCTCACATTGATGTCAAAGTGTAAAGGACTTGGGTGAATATAGGACCATGGAATTTGACAAAAAGACATGGTACTATTGAACAGAGATAAGAATGATTAGCAAGGCAGGTACACCAGAGAGCAAAATCAGAGAGGTAAGTTAAAGCTAAGAACAATAGGCAGGGCATATTAGACATTAATACCATGAACTCATAGTATCTTAGATACTATGAATCTAAGAGGTAAGAGTAGACATGGCAGAGAACTAGAACCCAAGCTAGAAAATTTTGGGGAAAAGGTCCAAAGAAACAAGACAATGAATCTAAGCAACAAGAAGGGAGAAATTAAACAAACCAAGATGGAAGAAGCAACATGGATAGATTGCCAGTAGTAAGAATAGAGTTTGACAGCGAAATTAACTCCTTCTGAACAAAGAATGTGTTTATTTCTTATATAGCACCAGACATAGGGAGCCAGGAAGTTATTGATATAGCCTCTTTTCTAACCACCATTTCATCAAGTGACTAGTTGACTGATATAAACAGGTTAGAAAAATATAATAAAAGAAAGCTAAAATTATAAAACATTGCCAAGATTCTAAACTATCAAAAAGGTCTGAAAAGATCAAACTAAAATAAATGTTACATCTAATCAAAATAAAAGGTAATTCAATTATATGGTAGAGTAGCTCTTAGATTGATAAATTAAAAAAAACAATTTCATCTTATATTTTAAAATTTTGATTTTATGATGATATAATTATATCAAATCAGTTTTCTTAAATCGCTAAAGCTGAACTGAATTTGTAGTTTTTAAAAATAACTTTTCTAGCCTTACCTTGTTCCTCCACCATCAATTGTGAGAATTCGGATTCCTCTCCCTTTCACTGGATCCACGTAACCAATTAAGGCCAAAATTTCTCTAACTGCAGCCTGAAGAGTTTCATCCTTAATTTGTCTCAGTCGTAATAAATATGGAATAATTCTTTCCTATATTGAGAGAAAAGACACTTTGTTGCTTTTCTTAAATCAAGAGTGAAAGGGTAAGATTATTTTTAACCAACACATGTAGATTGTCATATAAAATCAAGGTGCCAGTGTTCATTCTTTTCTCATTATTCTTAAATGATAAATTATTAGTTTCTGACATACTAATGTCAATTAATATCCAGGATTTATTTGTCCTAATATCAAAGACAAAAATTAACCTTTATCCAAATATTTCTTTAAACGGTGCAATGCTTAACAATTAAAGAAGATATGATTTGCTTAACACAAATTTACAGAGTATTAATTGTTACAACAAAAGGTTAAGTTAACATTATAAATTTCACACAATGTTTTATCCAAATCCTAAAGAGGATAAAACTGCTTCGTAATAATTATTGGAAATTAAACTATTATTAAAAGAAAAATTAGCCATCTTATGTACATTGAACATGCAATATAAGGGGACCTCATAGTAGACTATGAACAAATGATAATATGTAAAACTGGAGTAGAAGATAAAATCTGACCATTACAATTAAATAATTAGTTTAAATAAACCTGGGACTTCAAGATTTTAAGCATTCAACTTCCTACTGTTGATCACAGGCAAGAGCTTATTTATTTATTTTTTTTCCCACCAATCTGATGGGAAGCAAGAATATGTAAGAGCTTAAATCCTAGGGTTCTCTGTCACTCACCAAAAATTCTCTAGCTTCTGTACACATAGCATCTTATACGGTTAGTATCCCAGGTTTAATGGAATGGTTGATGGTAGCTATACTTCTACTGTGTAACCTTCAGTAGTAAATCAAACAATTTTTCAAAGTATCACTCATTGTGTTTATTTTTTATGATCAATCAAGCCTGAAATACTATTGCTCTAAGTTCTTTTTCAATTTTCTTTCTTATTTTGCCCTGGCTAGTATGGAGTTCCCAAGGCCTCAGTAGAGGAAGTTGGACAATGGTAGAGGATGGAAATGTAAATTTCCATTTCTGGTTAGAATGGAACAATCTGTTAGAGATCAATACTCATGCCAAGAATGAATAGAAAAGCTTGATAAAATACAAAGAAAAACACCATCTGTTTAAAAGCATCAGAGATCTGCTGAAGCAAAGAAGACAAGAGGGGCTAACAAGCTGGAGACGGCGTAATTACTGGGAAGTGAGTTGAACTACAGCTTTACTTCTCTTGGGGCATTTGCCGATTCTGGGGAAAAGTAAAGGGTTAAAAAACTGGGCCTGGCAACAAGAGTGGCAACAAATGAAGCACAGAAAACTATCCAATCATTTAGTTTCATGGGCTTGGAGTGAAAAAACTGAAGACCTGAGGGGGCTTCAATCACATTTCTGGTTTTACTTCAAGATATTTGCTGGATTCTAAAACTATGAGATGTAGGAGGCTAAAAAAGCTAAGCTGAAGGCCTCTGAAAATCAAAGTGGAATTTTTTGTATTCTCAAGAATTTAGGAACTAAGGGGATGGTGGTAGTGAACACACCAGAGATTGGCAACTGAAAGCCCTAGAGGAATATGCCCTAAAAACAGAGCAAACTAGAGGTCTTACTCAAATTGTAACACAGCCTTGACCCAGCTCTGACCCTGACTGAATTAAGGTTACCAGTATTCCATTCTATGTGCCAACCAGAGCAACAAATAAACTCTCTGGAAAAAGAAATCATCTAATAGAATCTGGATCCTATGCAATAAGTTTTTATTTACAATGTTCAGCATCCAGAAAAATTATCATGCATGTGAAGCCATTACCAAATGACCAAAGATCAAGAGGTGATCCTCAGAATTACCACTAAAAAATGTTAAAATAAAACAAATAACCATCCAAAGATATATCTATGAATTTAAGAAAATAAATCAAATGAAAGATGTGCAAGACACCTATATTAAACATTTTTAAAATACTGAGGGAAAATTAAAATGACCCAAATAAATGGAAGAATATGCCATATTCATGGCTTAGAAGATCAGTATTATAAAGATCCATTTAACCCTAAATTGTTTCATAGATTCAATGCAATGTCAACATAATTTTCTTCTTTTTTTAAATTTTTGGTAGATAAACTTATGCTAAAATTTATATGGAAATATGACATGTCAAGAATAGCCAAGCCAATATTAAGAGGAAGAACAAGGCTGAAGGATTTATTCTAGCAGATATTAGGTTTATCATAAAGCTACAAAAATTTAGGCAGTGCAATCGGAGCAAGAATAGACAAATATACCAATGGAACAAAATACAGTGTCTAGAAACAGATTCATATATAATCACTTGATTTATGATAAAGTTCTTTTCAATAAATGGTGTCAAGTCAACTGGATAAGTATATTAAAAAATGGTCCTACTTCATACAATCAAATCTTCTAGATGAATAGCAGGTGTAAGTGTGAAAAGTACAGCAAAGTTTTAGAAGAAAATACAGGAAAATATCTCTATGACCTTGGGATAGGCAAAGATTTCTTAAACAGGACATAAGATACTTACAAATTGGACTACATTAAGAATATCTGCTAAGCAAAAAAAAACACCAAAAAGAACGAAAAGGTTAGCCACAAAGTTGGAGAATATTTACAAGACATATATATATACACACACACACACACACACACGCACACATACACATATATATGACAAGAAACTTATAGCCATTACATGTAAAAAAAAAGTTACACAAATCAGTAAGAAACACAATGGAAAAACAGGCAAGACCTAGAATAAGTACTTCACAAACAAAGTATGCAAATAGCCAATAAACACTGAAAAAGATGCTAAACTTCATAGATATCAGAGAGATAAAAAATAAAAACCACAATATCACTTAACACCCAACAAAAGTGCTAATAAAAGATAAAAAATAAAATAAACTGTTGGAGAGGAAGTAGAACAACCAGATGGTACACACAATTCCGACGGAAGTAAAAATTGGTATAAGCACTATGCAATACCATTTGGCAGTATCTAACAAAGATGAAAATATGCACTCTATGACCTGCAATACTCCTCTTAGGTATATACTCCAAAGAAATGAAGACATATGTTTTCCAAAAGATATAACCCAGAAGCTCTACTAAATATTGCCAAACTGTAAGCTATCCAAATGTCTAGCAGTAGAATGCATGTTCTACAGCTATACCCAACTATATAGAAGGTTCTCAAAAACATACTGTTGAATGAAAAAAAAAAAAAACCCAGACATAAAAAAGCACATGCTCCATTTATATAACATGCAAAAAGAGGCACAACTAAACTATGCTGCTAGAGTCCAGAAAAATTGGTCAAGCTTTTTGGGAATAGCGTTTAGAGTGCTGGTAACATTATTTTTCTCATTCTGGATAGTAGTTATATAAATAAATGTGCCCCATTTGTGAAAAATCATGGAGTTATATTCATGTGATCTGTACATTTTTCTGTATATTTTTATAAAAAGTTAAAAAAAATGATACATGATCCGGGTTGAAGGGGCTCCTACTAGTTAAAGCTGTGACAAATTCAGCATTTTAAAAAAAGATTATAGAAACATATTTAACATATTAGAAAACATGAGTCTATAATCCAAATTTTTTTAAAAGGTACAAAAATTCATGACATCATTGAGGCAGCCATTAAAGCAACACCTTACTTTGAAAATAGATGACTAAATAGAAAAAAACTAAGCATCTCCCTTGTCTTTCCTTAAAATTTGCCTTTGAGAATGCTCAAATAGCTTCAGGTGGTGAAGGAAAGCTCTACAGAAAAATGTCAATTATAGTGTAGAGGGAGTAACAGAACTAGAAACTAACTGATCATTCTGTAACCTTAATGAAATGATTAGTTCTGGAAATGATTAATGTTTGCTATGGTTCAGATATTTGTTCCTTCCAAACCTCATGTTGAAATTTGATCCCCAATGTTGGAGGTGGGACCTAATTGGAAGTGTTTGGGTCATGGGGATAGATCCCTCATGAATAGATTAATGCCCTCCCTGGGAAGCAGTGAGTTCTCACGCCTTTAGTTCCCAAGAGAGTTGGTTGTTAAAAACGAGCCTGATACCTCCCCTATCACTCTCTTGCTTCCTCTCTCCTCAGGTGATCTATAAACAGATGGCTCAACTTTGCCTTTCACCATGAGTGGAAGCAGTCTGATGTCCTCGTCAGATGCAGATGCTCAATCTAGAACTTTTCCAGATATCAGAACTGTGAGCTAATAAACTTCTTTTCTTTATAAATTACCCAGCCTCAGGTATTCCTTTATAGCAACACAAAAGAGACTAAGACATGGTTGATGGGATAACAGTTCTAGCAGAACTATCCAATGAAAAGCAGATTATCATCACTCTAATCCAGTGGTCACCCTTAACATTACTAACAGTTGCTCAACCAATTATTATGTGTGTCCTGATATGGAGCATTATGAAGCACATGACATTACCTACAATGCACTCTAATAAGAAAATGTTTAATTCAATTAATCATGCCTTTATATATAAATTCCAACATACAAGAAACAAAAAAGAAAGAGGAACACATCAAATAACACCAATAAGGAGGAAACTAGGTAAATCCACAAAGTGAGTCATTCTGCAAGTGAACCAGCCCATTCTTTTCAGTTGGTCAGTTTTGAAGGTGGGGGTGAAAAAGGACTGCGTTATAAGTGACTTGGAGAAATAATCAGATGTGATATGTAGTCTAAACTGAATCCTCATTTGGGTCCAATCAGTTACACAAAGAACATTTCTAAGCTGCGTGTATAGATGAAAATTTACTGATACAGAAGGTTGCACATTGTAAGCTCAAAAAACAGGTTATAAAACAGTATATACAGAATGAGTTTATTTTGGTATATATACGCATAAAACAATTTCTGGAGGAATATTGTGGCAGACATCACTAATGCTCACCAATACCCAGTCTGCATCTCCTCCTAAGCATACAGAAGTCTACACTTCTCAGGCCCATGCAAATGAACAGGATAAAGAGTCTACAAATAGAAGAAACCTGTGGCACCTTCTGCTGGAATACTCTTATGCTGCTACAGAAATCATGGAGAAAACTTCAACTGAGGTACAGGCAACAAAATCTAAGTTGCCACCACATGGAGGTTCTCTGGGCTGGTGACCCAGGGCCAACTTTGCAAGAGTGCAAAATAAATTTCTATTTTGTTAAGCCACTGATATTTTGGTGTTGTAATATTAGAGTTTAACTCAGCTGACTAATACAAATAAAGCCTAATATATTACTGTGATAATCTCAGGGTAGTAGCAATATACTATTTATATTTTTATTTTCTTATTTTTCTTTTTTTTCTAATTTTCTACAATGTCCATGTGCTGCCCTTGATCATTTTAAATAATTAAAGGTTATTTTCTAAATTTAAAAATATAGTGAAAGGAGACCACCTTCATCACCAAAAATTAAAACATTATCAAACACAATTCCCTAGATGTGGCTGCCATAAATGTAGCACACAAAATAAACGTACACAAAATAGGCAAGTAGGGTTTTTTTTTTATGGTATTAGGTATCAAAGACGATTTTCTAGATTTGGCTACCATAAATATGGTACATACATAAAAAAGTAAAATTCATATCGAAGTTCTATAACACAATTCTAGCATTTTTAAAAAGCTCAATTCTTGATAATGAAAAGTTTCATTGGAAAAGTTCATGAGAGTGTACATGATGACATGTCTTAAGCAATATATCCACATCACTGTTTTTTAGATGCTTATTTAAGGGAAGGGCAACAACTTTCTTCAGACTATCTGGATTTTTACTCATAATTGATCTGAATACATTAATATATTTCTATCATACTTCTTCTTGGTATTGAAGGGTCCTTAGATTTGGGATCAGTTAAGTAAGATGAGTCCTCAAAGTTTTAATTAGCAAGACTATTCATGATAAACTAAAACTGAAAACTACCCAGAAATCCATCAGTAGCACAATGAATAAACTGTGATACATTCACACCATGAAATATAAAGACAATCAGAATGAATGATTTACAGCTACCCACAACAATGTAAATGATTCCCATCAACATGCTGAATGAAAGAAGCCAATCACACAGTGCTCATATAACATAGAAAAGTGGGCAAAACTAACCTGTATTACCTTTTTGGGAGATTGTGACTGAAACAGGGCACAAAGGAGACTTCTGAAGCATGGGTTATGTCCTGTTTCTTCATCTGGGTGCTAACTACATGGATGTGTTCAGTTTGTAACTGAATTGCATTGAACTTAATGCTTACAGATTTATCTGTATTATACTTCAATGTTTTCTAAAAGTTCTTTAAGATATGTGCTATGACCTGAATGTTGGTGTCCTCTCTAAAATTCATATGTTGAAATCTAGTACCCAAAGCAATAATATTAAAAGGTGAGAAGTGAGGCCTTTTGGGGAGTAATTAAGTCATGAGGGCTCTGCCTCATAAATAGTATTAGAGTGCCTTGTAAAAGACGTTGAAGGGAGCTGCCTATACCCTTTTGTATGCTGCAAGATGCCATCTATGAGGAACAGAACCCTCGCCAGACATCAAATCTGCTGGTGCCTTGATCTTGGACTTCCTAGCCTCCAGAACTGTAAGAAATAAATTCTGTTGCATGGAAATTTCCCAGTCCAAGGTATTTTGTTATAGCACCTGGATGGACTAAGATAGTATATAATCCTTTTTTAGATGTCTGCTTTCAGTATAACACTAAAATGTGAAATATACTTAAAAGTGTATGTGTATTTGGAAAATTTATATTTTAGGCAAGGGATTATATAAATAGAAAAGACAATCCCAAATTTTAGACACATGAAATACTAAAACTTATCTATTATAATGTATGTGTTATATAATATAAAACTAAAGAAGGGTACATTATTCAAAGATGTAGATAATTTCTCAGCAAACTAATTATCAAAAAGCAGGATAATTGTGAACTACGTTAATATACTTTTCTGAATGGCAAGCTAAAACCAAGTACTAGTTGATTTCTAATGAAATTTTAGCAACATCTATCACTGTATATTTTCAAATTGTTCATTAAATATTACAAGTAATCTTAGTAGTACAGATGTAAAGGGACTCAACCACATTAGTCCTATTTTTCAGCATTTCTCTGAAAACAGTCCATTCAAATGGGTCTAAATTATCTTCACTATTTTATAATTGAAAAAACTAAGGCAAAGAAAAGCTGATTGTTCCACTTAATATGATTACCAATTCAATTATCAATAAGGTTATTAAAATTTTTAGACTTTCAAATATGAAAGGACTATGAAATAAGAACTAGCAAGAATTTACATATGAATTATGTCTCCTTTCTTAAGAGTAGTTACATAGTATAAATATCTCATTGTATTTTAAAAAACATGGCTGGCAGCTGTTAGGCAATTCAACTAATATACTGATATTTATCTTCTATACTATAAATGTTTAATATCAAAGGACAAATATTAATACAAATAGCATAATTTGTATTACAGAATAAAATGGGTTGCTTAGCATAACGTATATCGTAAACAGGGCAATTACTAAACATATATCACCTGTATAATAAAAACCACAGAAAAATTTAAATAAAAAAATGAAAGGCTTTGGCTTCTCCATTTTAGAAAGTTTGTTAGAATTTTTGTTCCAAGACAAAACCAGATTAAATAAGTTAGAAATTACCTTGACAGCCACTCCTTTTCCTTCAGGAAATTCTAGAAGATGAAAAGTCAATTCTTCAACCCTAGTAATGCAGAGCTTTGGGTCAGCTGTTCTTCTTAATGCCTGAACTAATGCCCGGGTTCTGTTATCAATACTTACTCTTGCAATAATCTACAAAGACATATTAAATATTTATGATTAAAATATGAAACCGCTCTAAATAACCATTAAAGTTCCTTAGGTCCCATTAGGAAATGAAACGTATAAATTTGACAAAAGTTAATACAATGAATAACAACTTGCCTTTTCTCGCTGAAGAGATAAACGCTTTTTCTCCTCTGCACTTTTGTCTTTGCTGATAGCCTGCTCAGTTTTAGCAGGTTCTTCCTGTTCTTCTGACTGACTCTTTGAATCATACTTTAATTTGGGGACAAGTCCACCAATATAACCACCTACTAAAGCTTGTACACCTTCGGTGGGCCGAGAAAGAAAGTTAGCAATACTTTGTTTGGTAGACACTGGAAGAACCTCGGGTATCCCACTGGGGCTTGCAGGCTTGTCCCCAGGATCTAAAGAAGATTCTGAGCCTGGCTTGTCAGTCAAGATGCCAGGATCTAGAGAACTTGCTTTCCCTTCTTCAACATTTTTACCTTCAAGTTCTGATTTGTCCAGGAAATGTTTATTTTCCTTTTTTTGAGACATTTTTTCCTCACGTTTGAAATATGAATTAATATGATTTGATAAAAAGTAGAATGATTCTCCAAATTTTGTGGTTAGAGAATTCGTGTAACGAAAAAGACTTTGTTTACCTGTATCTTCTTCTTTATCTATAACATGACTTTTCTCTTCTGGAAAAAGACTCTTTTCTGCTGATTTATCACTATATTTTTTCAGAGATTTGATGGCTTGTTTAATGTTTTTCTGTTTTAACCAGCCACTATCTGTTACTTTTCTTAATATTCCAGAACTTGGCTTAAATTGAGCTAACCGTGAAATCATTTCATTCTGATTGCCAAAAACAGCCTTTGAAACAGAGTTCAAAGTACTTTTAATACGGGACATACGAATGCTCACTTTCGTAAGTCCCTTAGGAGCAGATGTGCTAAGTTTCAAAATTCCAATATGTGAACGATGGTTGCTAGGAGAGTAACAGTCCTTACTGCAAGAATGTGCTTGATTTTTGGTCCATTTACATCTTATTTTGCTTGTATGAAAACCTCTTTGTAGACTGATGTGACTTATCCTCCAGTAATGTTTAGATGCAAACAAGAAATGCAGTTGCTTGCTTCTCTGCTTCCCACAAATACTTCTTGCATTACTAAGGAGGTAAATATATATATCTACAGTCAAATTAATAGACATAACTTAAAAATCATCTATTTTCTATATGACATTCTCTCATTTCATTCCTGAATGCTTCATTTAAGAAATCCCATAATTCATGGTCTTACCTGAAATGGCAAGGAAAAAAAATAAAAATTCAAGTTAAAATTGAAACATGGTATAACACAAAATACATGACTACTTGAACTAAACTCAGTAACTTATCCCAAAAAAGGGCACAATAATATATTTCCATCATAGTTGATACAGATTTCATTTTTAAGGTAATAAAAAATAATTGACAGTTGAAAGCATTCCTGCTTAGAACTGGAACCAGACAAGGTTACCCACTGTCACCACTTCTATTCAACAGAGTGCTGGAAGTCTGAGCCAGAGCAATCAGGCAAGAGAAGGGAAATCAACGGTATCCAAATGGGGAAAGAAGGGATCAAACTATCGCTCTTTACTTATGATATGATCTTATATCTAGGAAACCCCAAACATTTTGCCATGAGACTCCTAAAATTGGTAAATAAATTCAGCAAAGTCTCAGGTTACAAAATCAGTGTACACAAGTCAATAGCATTCCTATACACCAACAACAGTCAAACTGAGAATCAAATCAAAGACTCAATACCTTTCACGACAGCAACAAAGAAAATAAAATACCTAAGAATATATTTAACCAAGAAGGTGAGAGACCTCTACAGGTAGAACTATGAAACAGTGAGGAAGGAAATCACAGAGGATGTAAACAAATGGAAAAACATATCATGCTCATGGATCGGCAGAATCAACATTGTTAAAAGGTCTATACTACCCAAAGTGATTTACAGATTCAGTGCAATCCCCATTGAATTACCAATGTCATTTTTCGCAGATCTAGAAAAAATAATTCTACACTTCATATGGAACCAGAAAAGATCCCACATAGCAAAAGCAATCCTAAGCAAAAAGAACAAATTGGTAGGCATCAAGCCATACTACAGACTTCAAGCTATACTACAAGGTTACAGTAACCAAAACAGCATGTTACTGGCATAAGAACAGAGACGTAGACCAATGGATCACAACAGAGAACCCAGATAGATATAAAACCAACCTCATACAGCCATCTGATCTTTGACAAGCAAACAAAAACACACAGTGGGAGGGGGGATCCCTATTCAATAAATGCTGCTGGGAAAATTGGAAAGCCCATATGAAAAACTGAAACAGGATCTGCACCTCTCACCACTCACAAAAATTAATTCACAATGGGTAACAGACTTAAATCTGAGGCATGACACTATAAGAATTCCAGAAGAAAATGTTAGAAAAACTCTTATAGACATTGGCCTAGGCAAAGAATTTATGAAGTCCTCAAAGGCAATCATGACAACAAAAATAAATAAATGGGAACTGATTAAATTAAAAAGCTTCCGCACAGACAAGGAAACAATCCACAGAGTGAATAGATAACCTACAGAGTGGGAGAAAATATCCAATAAAGGGCTAATAACCAGAATCTACAAAGAACTCAAGCAAATCAACAAGAAAAAAATTAAACAATCCCATTAAAAAGTGGACAAAAGACAGGAAGAGAAGCTTTTCAAAGAAGAAAGACTAATGGACAATAAACATATGAAAAAATGCTCAACATCTCTAATCATTAGGGAAATGCAAATCAAAACCACAATGAGATGTCATCTAACTCCAGTTAGGATGGCTTTTATCAAAAAGTCCCGAAACAATAGATGCCTCTATAGCAAGGGGAGAAGAACTGAAATACACCAGAGCACACTGTTCCTCTTCGCAAGGTATACCCTCAGGAGAAATTATTAGTAGTTAACCAGAAACTAACCTGCTGGGGTTTTATCAAAGCCTAATTGACCTAGAAAAAGAGAAATACTCAATTCTGGCCTACTGTAGCTACCCTGTCCCATCTAGGGTGGGGAAAAAACTAAGAAGCACTTGTGAAGTTCACAGTCCAGAGCCACAGGCTCACTAAAAGACTGAGACCTAATCATAAAACTAGAGAAAGCTTCTCTTCCCGTCACATCTTATCACCACATTATTGTAAGGCTTATTTATAGCATTTCTTTTACCCAGCACATCATGTCTGGCTGTTGAGAAAAAATTACAAGGCATACTAAAAGGCAAAAAACACAACTTTAGACAAAGTAAACATCAGAACCAGACATGGAAGGAATGTTGGAATTACTAGACCTGGAATTTCAAACAACTATGATTAATAAACCAAAGGCTATGGATAACACAGACAGCATGCAAGAACAGATGGGCAATGTAAGCAGAGAGACAGAAATCTTAAGAAAGAACCAATAATAAATGCTAGAGATCAAAAGCACTATAACAGAAATGAAAAATGCCCTTGATGGGTTTATTAGTAGACTGAGAAAGAACACGACTGAGGAAGAACATCTCTGAGCTTGAGGATATGTCAATAGAAAACCTCAGAACTGAAAACCAAAGTAACAAAGACTGAAAAAAAATCACATAATATCAAGGATTGAGGGACAACTACAAAAGGCATAAATATGTGAAATGCATATACTAGAAAGAGAAAAAGAAATGGAAAAAATACTGAAATAACAAGGATTGAAAATTTCTCCAAAGTAACGTCACACACCAAACCACAGATCCAGAAAGTTCAGAGAACATCAAGCAGCATAAGTGCAAAAAAACACACACAAACAAACAAATAAAACTCCCCCTGTACCTATGCATATTATTCTCAAACTATAGAAAATCTAAGACAAGGAAAAAATCCTCAAAGAAGCTAGAGGAAAAAATGCCTTACCTCTATAGAAATGAAGATTAAGAACGACATCCAATTTCCCCTCAGAAACCATGCAGACAAGAAGAAAGTGGAGTAAAATATTTAAAATGTTCACAGAAAAAAACCCATGAACCTAGAATTCTGAATCATGCAAAATTATCCTCCAAATTTGAATGAACAATAAAGACTTTCTCAAAGATTGAGGAAATTTGTTACCAGTAGACCTGCACTGCAAGAAATGTTAAATTCTTTCTCAGAGAGAGAAAAGTAATATAGGTTAGAAACTTAGATCCCCACAAGGAAGAGCACTGAAGAAGGAACAAGTGAAGGTAAAATACGAACTTTTATTTTTTCTATTCTTAATTGAGCTAACAGATAACAGTTTGTTCAAAATAAAAATAGCAACAATGTGCTCAAGTATGTATACTTATGTATATATACGTGCTTATGTATACTTATACATAGGTGAAATGAATGACAGCAATGATACAAGGGATAGAAGAATGAGGATTATTTTGTTATTATAAACTACTCATATTACCTGTGAAGTAGTAGAGTGTTATTTGAAAATGGACTTGGATTAGTTGTAAATGTATATTACAAACTCTAGGGCAATAACTTAAAAAATTTAAAAAAATAAAAAAAGAAGTGTAGCTGATATGGATAATAGAGAAAAAACAAAATTATATAAAATGCCCAATTAAAACCAAAAAAGGAAGAAAAAGAGTGGAAAATAAAAACAGGAACAAAGAAAAAGGGTGTCAAATAGAAAGCAGTAAAAAATACAGTAGACATTAATCCAACTGTGTCAATAATCATGTTGAATGTCAATGGTGTAAACGCACCAATCAAAAGACAGAGATCGTCAAAGTGGATTAAAAAAAAAACCCAACAATGTTGTCTGCAGCAAACACATTTTAAATATAAAGAAATATATACTCCAGGGAAAGAAGAAATAAAATTGTCTTTGGTTGCATAAGACATGATTGTCTATGTAGAAAATCCAAAAGAGTCAACAGAAAAGCTCCTTGACTTAATAAGCAATTATATTAATAGCTTGGTTACAGAACATAAGGTTAATATACAAAAGCATACATACTAACAATGAGCAACTGAAATTTGAAAAACACAGTATCATTTACAGTAGCATTCCCCCAAAATGAAACACTTACATATAAATCTAACAAAATATGTATAAGGAGGAAAACTACAAAACTCTGATGAAAGAAATCAAAGAACTAAATAAGTGGAGAGATATTCCATGTTTAGCAATAGGAAAATTCAGTATTGTCAAGAAGTCAGTTCTTTCCAACTTTACCTACAGATAAATAACATCTTTTTTTTTTTTTTTAGACAGAGTCTCACTCTGTTGCCCAGGCTACAGTGCCATGGCGTCAGCCTAGCTCACAGCAACCTCAAACTCCTGGGCTCAAGTGACCCTCCTGCCTCAGCCTCCCGAGTAGCTGGGACTACAGGCATGCACCACCAAGCCTGGCTAATTTTTTTCCTATATATTTTTAGTTGTCCAATTAATTTCTTTCTATTTTTAGTAGGGACAGGGTCTCGCTCTTGCTCAGGCTGACTTTGAACTCCTGACCTTGAGCGATCCTCCCGCCTCGGCCTCCCAGAGTGCTAGGACTACAGGCGTGAGCCACCATATAAATAAACAAAAGCTTAATCAAAATTTCAGCAAGTTATTTCATGTATAGCAACAAACTGATTCTGAAGTTTACACAGAGAGGCAAAAGAGCCAGAATGGCTAGCATAGGATTGAAGGAGAACAACGAAGTTGTAGGACTAACACTACTTGACTTCAAGGCTTACTATTAAGCTACAGAAATCAAGACTATGTGGTATTGGTGAAAGAACAAATAAATCAATGGAACAGAATAGAAAGCTCATAAATAGACCCAATTAAATATAGTTAACTGACTATGACAAAAGAGGAAAGGCAATACAATGGAGTAAAGATAGTCTTCTCAATAAATGGTGCTAGAACTGGACATCCACGTGAAAAAAAAAATGAATCTAGACACAGAACTTACACCTTTCACAAAAATTAACTCTAAATGGATCATAGCCCTAAGTGTAAAACGCAAATCTATAAAACTCCTGGAATACAACATAGGGGAAAACCTAGATGACAGGGAATGGCAATGACTTTTTGGCCATAACACCAAAAGCATGATCTACGAAAGAAACAATCAATAAGGTAGACTTTATTAAAATTAAAAACCTCTGCTCTGTGATAGTGTCAAGCGAATGAGAAGACAGAGCAGAAACTGGGAGAAAATATTTGTAAGAGACATATCTGATAAAAGGGCTGGTATCCAAAACATACAAAAAACTATTTAAACTCATCACTAAGAAAATAAGAAACAATTAAAAATGGGCCAAAGATGTCAAAAGCCACTGCATCAAGAGGTTAACAGATACCAAATAAACATATGAAAATATGTACTGCATCACACGTCATCAGGAAAATGCAAATGAACACAATAAGATACTATTACACACCCATACGAATGGCCAGTATCCATAACACTAACAACACGAAATGCTAGTGAGGATGTAGAGTAACAGGAACTCTCATTCATTGCTGATAAAATGCAAAATGGTTTAGCCACTGTGAGAGAGAGTTTGGCAGTGTTTTATAAAATTAAACATTCTCTGACCACATGATCCAGCAATCATACTCCTTGGTATTAACCCAAAGCAGCTGAACACTTATGTCCACACAAAAATCTTCATTCCACACAAAAATCTTCATGTGAACATTTACAGCAGCTTTATCCATAACTGCCAAAACTTGGAAGCAATCAAGATGTCTTTGAATAAGTGAATGGATAAATAACCTGTGGTACATCAGTATTTGGTATGTGTATGATGGTACATACAATGATATAAACAATGGAAATTTATTCAGTGCTAAAAAGAAATGAGTTATCAAGCCATAAAAAGACCTGCAGGAACCTTAAATGTATATCACTAAGTGAAAGGAGCCAATCTGAAAAGGTTACATACTATAAAGTGTCTTAGTCTGTTCAAGCTGCTATAACAAAATACCATAAACTGGGTGGCTTATAAACAACAGAAATTTATTTCTCACCGTTTTGGAGGCTGGCAAATCCAAGATCAAGGCACTAGCAGATTCAATGTCTGGTGACAGTTCACTTTCTGATTTATAGATGGTGACTTTTACCTGTGTCATCACATGGTAGAAGGGACTAGCTAGCTCTCTGGGGCCTTTTCTATAAGAGCACTTAATTGTATTCATGAGAGATATACCCTTATTACCTGATCACCTCCTAAAGGCCCTACGTCCTAATACCATCACCTTGGGGGTTAGGATTTCAACATGAATTATGGGAGACATAAACATTCATACCATAGCAGTATGATTCCAACTATATGACATTCCAACTATATGACAAAAAGGCAAAACTATGGAGGCAGTAAAAAGATCAGTAGTTCCTGGGAGTTGAGCAGGGGGAAGGGATGAATAGGCAGAGCACAGAGAATTATTAAGGCAGTAAAAATACTTTGTATTATAGTATAATAATGAATACATAGCATTATACATTTTTTCAAACCCACAGAATGTTGTTCATAGTTCAAGAATGAACTCAAATGTAAACTATGGACTTTGGGTGATTGTGTCGATGTAGTTGCATCAGTTGTAACAACTGTACCATTCTGGTGGGGGATGTTGATAATGGAGGTGGCTATGCATGTGTAGGGGCAGGGGATTTATGGAAACTCTCTGTACCTTCCTCTCAATTTTCCTGTGAACCTAAAACTCTTCTAAAAAAAAGTCTTAAAAAAAAGCAAACTGCAGTACTAAATATACTATACACATATGAATAAATATATAGATATGTAGACATTTTAAAAGTACAATGAAAACCCACATATGTGGTTGAAATCTGTGGGTACACACACACAGAGATTCTAAAATAACAAGCACATTTTTATTTATTCTTGTGAGTTGAGGAGTGGGATCAAGGGAGAATGAGAAGGATTTTTACTTTTTATTTTTCTATTGTCTGAATTATTTACAATGAGCAGGCATTATTTTGTAATTTTAAAAAGCAAAACATTTAAAGCACTTTAATAGAAGGTGCAATGTGAACAGCAGATACCAAGGGAAGCTTAAAAAAGAGGTTAAAAGTGGACAAAGTTCAAAAGGAATTCATCGTGCATAAAGATGAGAAGGAAAAGAGAGAATTCTAAATAATGGCGAAAAACACAAGAAACACAAAATCAAATAAGAAAGCAGAGACAGCATATGCAGAAATTGCAAGTAGTCTAGTTTTACTGCAGGACCTAGAGATTATATGAGGGAGAGAGAGAAGATGATACTGAGAAAGATAGAATCGAGGACCTATTGCATTAATAATACAATATCCAGAAGATTACAGTTTGAACTGAAATCCTTCTAAATTTCATGTGCATATATTATTTTTAAATACTGAATTGTATTGGGAGAAAGAGAGAAAAGAAGCAAATCTGTCTTCCTAGCTGAAGAAGTCCAGGGAACTTCACCCTAAAATATGGCTCCATAATATAATGAGTACTTAAATGGCTTTAAAGATAAACAGATGCTGCAAGAGACTTTTCCCCTGTCTACATAAAAAATAGAGAACCCACCAAGGAGAACAATTTGCTTTTCCTTCCCCTTCCTGTTACCTCATTATCTACTATAGAGAAGAAGAATGAAGAATTGCAACCACACCTGAATGGACCCTTTCACAAGATGTCTGTCTCTCAGGCTCATTCATTTCCTAAGACAACCATTTAAAAGTTAATCTGTTCCTCATCCCATTCATTCTCATTAGTAATCATTTATTGCTCCTCAACAGAATTACCTGTATTCCCCCATCTTCCCCCTGCCATCTGAAAAAAAGTCATGTAAATATCTGGGCCCACACATGTTAATAAATTTGTATTTCATTTCTCTTATTAATCTACCTTTTGTCAGTTGATTTTCAGTGAAACTTCAGAGGCTGAGGGGTAAGTATTCCCTTGCCCCCTACATGGCACTTCTGAACTCCTTACGAAAAGCAACGAACACTTTGGAGACAAAAGCGAGCTTTGCATGTTCAAGAACAGCAAGAACGACAAGGTGGCTGAAGACAAGTAAAGAAAACGAAGAATGATAGAGATGGGGTCCAAGATTCAGGCAGAAAACTGGATAATGCCCTAAACTATGGTAAGGAGTTTGTATTGCTTCTTTCCAATATGACTAATTACGAATACATCTATCAACTTGGCACTGAAATATAGTATATAAAGCCAAAAAATGGGAACCATTACAAGAAGACTGGACAATTTCATTTCATGATCACGAGAGATTTTAATATACCTTTCAGAAACTACAACTGCTAAGCAAAAGTTATGAAACAGAGAGATGATCAACAAAATCAACAAGCTTAATTTAATTGCTCTTAAATCACAACACTAGTAAATGCAAGATACGTGTTTTGAGAGTAAATTCAGCCAAAACAAAAGTTAGAATGCAAAAAAATAGGAAGAAGAATGTAAAGTAAGAGGTACTATCATTTACTAAGAAAACAGCAAGGAAAAATATAGGTAGTATAAATACAATGCGGTATAAATAAAATGGAGAGGCTTGGACCAAGTACCCAGGGAAGGAATAGAGTTTTAACTAGAGGAATCAAGGGAACTGTTAAGTGGAGGCTCAGCTGAGGATGGAAAGAATGAATTTACAGAGGATGTCAATTATTCCAATAACGTAGACAAAAAGGTGACAAGGATCTGAATCACGGTAATAGTACTTGAATGGAGAAGAAGGCGATTCTGAGCATTTTCAAAGTAGGGGCAAAGAAACAAAGCAACCAAACCCAGGACTTGGTGACAGCTAAGAATAGGGTAAAGAGAGAGATGTCAAGAGAACTGTAACATTTTAAATCAGAAACATATGAAGAACACCATTTGTGAATATGAGATAACTGGGAAGAGGCCAATAAGAGAAAAAAAAAAAAGAATTTTCTTTTGGATTTACAGGATGAAGTAACGGTGGGGCATTCAAATGGAAATGTACATAGACTGGATTCACAAGTGGACTTACAAGCACAGTAGCAGCTAAAACTATAAGACTGGATGGATTTATCGAAGAACAGTTTACAATAATAATACTTGAGTATTTTGGGATCCTAATACCTGATGAAAGCTCTTCTTCCTTGAAAAATGTTTATTTGCAAATTCACATTATCTTTTTAATAACACTTCAGGATATTCACAGGCCTATTAAAGAATTCCTTGAGTTTCAAATATGAAAACTCTGGTTCAGAGAGAACCATCGGTAGACCCTTGAGTTCCACCCAGAGGGTTGGGAGGAAGAACAGAAGACCTCCCAGGAAACCAAAAAAGCATTGGAGAAAAGATACCCGCAAAAAGTCAGGGCACTGAAACCAATACAGGAGAAAGTGTTCAAAAGTAATGGATAATGAACAGAATAAAATACATGAGGGTGGAAGAGAAGGATTAGAACTAAGAAATGACAGGACAGGAAGATGTCTAGGGCTAAGAGTTTTAACTCTTGACCTTTTTACAAGTACCTGTTCCACCAGTGAAGCAATATGCAGCCTCAGCACAAATCCTCTGTCTTAACCGAGGAAAAAACCCCAAGTACAACCTGTTCTTGAAACGAGTGAACATACAAACTAGTGAAACTGATCCTTTCATTGAACAACACTCATTAAAAGGGCATTGCTTACAAGATTTTAATTTAGATCTGATATAGAAATAGAAAAACAAGATCAACATTAAGAAAAAGTTTAATAAAAATTACTAAATAAAAATACGCTCTTATATTGAAAGTACAGCTAATTGGCATAAGCATTTTAACAAAATAGCTATAATGGGCTTCATACAACTGCTCATACAAGGCATAAGCTCTCAGTTCACAGTAATATACTTTCTAAAAATCCTCAGATTTTGAAATTGTTAATATTTCACTGTTTAACGGTATTTTCTTAATACACTGAAACACACTTTTGTCTCTTTTGAAATCTCAACCATTAGGACTGCAGAACTAGTATACAACTGTTATTGGAAATAAAAACAGTACTTTAAACAGTATTTTACGATAGTCCCTTATGTCACATCTCTTCTAGGTTTTTCCTAAGAGTCACCACTTTTCTTTAAAGTTATCACCGAATTAGGAAACCAGGGTGGAAACCAGGTTCCTCCCAGCATAATGACAGAAATGACACAGGGATAGGAAACACCGCAACACAATGATTCATACACCTTCACCTTTTAAAAAGCACACACTTGAATTCACTTAAGCAACAGCAGTCAGGGACAGAATCAAACGCAGGTAGGGTTAAAAAGAAATAGCCGATAACTAAACCATCACGCAGCAGAATCAGGAGGTGCACACTAACAGTCGAGAATGATGTAGAACAGGGAAACCGTTTTGAGAGTCACCAGTGAACTGCTGGAGAACACTACAGTCCAGAGGAAGGCAGGACAGACTCCGGGAAGTAGGCTAGGAGTCGCGGGATGGGACAGGAGGCGCCGGGCAGGGTCAGAGAAACCAAAACAGTTTGCGCTTCTGGGGCCGCAAAACCCGCGGGTGCGCAGGAGGCGGAAGGCGCTGCACACCAACCAGCCCCAGGACCCGGTACCCGGGGGCTTTTTGGAGCCGCGATCCTGGGACCTCCCGAAGCCGAGCGTCTCCCCACCCTCTCACTCTGGAAATACCCTCAGAAAACAGACAGGAAGACCCAGAGGGCCGGACAAGAGTCCGGAGTAAAGAGCCGGCCTATCGTCCCGCCCCGGCCCCCTCACGGCCACTGACCGGGATGCAGGCCGCAGTCACTTGGGCTGCAGTGGCGACTGGCTCCTTCCCGGCATTCACGTCCACTCGAGCCGCCCTGCATCAGCTGAGCTTCCAACACAGAGGGACAACAGCCCGGGCGCCACCCCTCGGCCCGCCCCGGCCCGCCCCCAGCGGAAGTGACGCACAAGCCCGTTCGCGTATACCCGCCTGCCCGGGGGCGGTTCCTCCGCCCTCTGGCCTCTGCTTCCCTGTCAATCGCCGCTCCGCCCCTCCCCAGGCATGCGCAATAGAGCATGACGGAGCGCCAGGCGGGAGGCCCGCGGGCGTCGTGCGTGCGTGCTAGGGCGTGCAGGCGCCGGGAGAGGTGTGGCTGGGTGACAGGGAATGTAGAGAGTGGATCTGGCCCGGGTGCTTGAGCTCGGCGGTCGGGGGAGCTTGTGTTTGCTTCGTGGGCCAGACCTCGAAGCAGGCTCGGGGCTTGTTTATTTGCAGGCTGCCATCCCCTTTCAGCAGAGCCATGTCTCCGTCTCCACGTCCCTCAAGGCCCTGTCCTCGGAGCTGCTGGCTGCGTTACCAGCCGCCTGGAGAGGGTGGGGAGCGGAATGGCCAGGCCCCTACCACGCTGATGTCACCGTTCACGGTGACGTCTGCTAGATATCCATTCCTGGGCATGGCCCTCTCAGAAGCGATTTCATGTACATTATTGTAAATTAGGACAAATCGTCGAATTCTGACATTTTGTGCGTGCCAGGTGGGCAAACTACAGCCCACCGCATGTTTTTGTACAGCTGTTACTTAAGAATAGTTTTTGCATTTTTCAAAGCTTGAAGAAAAATGCGTGTTTTGGGGCACATGACAATTACATGACATTCATATTTCAGTATCCATTAAAAAAGTTTTATTAGAACACAGCCATGCCATTCCTTTCATGCTACAATAGCGCATTTGGGTTGTTGGCAACAACACTTACTCTCTTGAAGTGATCTTGCAATTAAGTTGAGGTAAGGTGGAATGTAGAAAAGTAGTCTTGACTAGTTTTCTACCTCAAAATGTAAGACTGTTAGACTCCACCCTATGGCTCACCTTCTTTTCTGTGTCAGTGCTTTAGTACCCTGTAAGATTATTGTAAAGTCCTTAAGGAAAGAAATGTTATGAGCTGCCACATGTACTGAATGTTAGACATAAAGTACTATTTTTAAAATATTAAGGAAGGGGCAGGCGCGATGGCTCAGGCCTGTAATCCTAGCACTCTGGGAGGCCGAGGCAGAATAGCTTGAGCTCAGGA
This sequence comes from Lepilemur ruficaudatus, assembly GCA_963574885.1. Lineage (NCBI taxonomy): Eukaryota > Metazoa > Chordata > Mammalia > Primates > Lepilemuridae > Lepilemur > Lepilemur ruficaudatus. Next base: position 26,762 of record CAUYRT010034520.1, on the reverse strand, counting down.
GTTCGAGACCAGCCTGAGCAAGAGTGAGACCCCATCTCTACTAAAAATAGAAAGAAATTAATTGGACAACTAAAAATATATAGAAAAATTAGCCGAGCATGGTGGTGCATGCCTGTAGTCCCAGCTACTCGTGAGGCTGAGGCAGGAGGATCGCTTGAGCCCAGGAGTTTGAGGTTGTTGTGAGTTAGGCTGACGCCATGGCACTCTAGCCCAGGCAACAGAGTGAGACTCTGTTTTAAAAAAAAAAAAAAAAAATTAAGGAAGGAAGCCAGCTTGCTAGGCTCTTGGGACACAGGTAAACTGTATTGGGTCCATCATAATGCCAGCAATGCATAAGCCAGACATGTTATTTAGCTAAACGACAGTTAAAAGATGTATGCACAAATTAAACCTTAGAGGAGTATGGAAGTAACTTTAGTTCTTGAGGGATATTTTTCTCCATTGTTAAAGAAAAAATTATTCTGACACTTGTTCAAATGACAAGGAAGACTATTCAGGACTATCACAATAGGTGTCAAGACAATTGCCATAGGGTAGAGAGATCAGCCTCAAGTTCTAATACAACAAAGACAGCTAGGATTTATAGCCAACATGCAGAACAAGGGGTCAGTGCATGGAAAATTACTAAGAGGTGACATCACGGTAGGGGACATTCTTGCTAAACAGACTTAAGATTCTTGTTGAAGGTAGGTGGGGGGTGGTCAATTATCAAGGGGTGGGATATTCTCTCTAAACTGACTCAGCTGAGTTCTTGCTGCAAATGAACTCAGCAGGTCTAAAACAGGGGCCTCAGGAAGAGGGCTAGTTGAGAAAAGGGCTCACTCTAACTAAAGTTTGGTAGAGGAGAGTCTCACCATACTTTCTCCCCTTGTGTTCCTTCATTCCTAGTTTAGTCAGATGTTACCAAATATCCAGATTTCCCTCCCATGTCAGAAATTTTCAAGAAACTCTCCATTCCTCCTTTTCCTTACTTGCCCTTCTCCCTCTCTTGTCCACCATCATACGTTTAATTTGCCATAAGGTCTGATAAATCTTACTGCAGAATCTTTTGAATCTTCCCTCTGCCCTACATTCTCATTTCAACTGCTTTTGTTTAGGCTTTCATCCTCCCTACTCGATCTCATCTAAACTGGTTTTCCAGGGTAACTAACCTCTGACCCAGTCAGTCTCTTCTTTACAGCCACGGTAATCTTTCGAACATGCAAGTCCAATCATGTGTTTTCTCTGATTAAAACCTTTCGCTGGCACTTCATCTCCATGGAACCAACTGTATGGCATGATAGGCTTTGACCCCACCTACCTTCCTCCCTTTACTTTGACTGCTGCTCACTCTTTACCCTCCAGTCTTACCTGTATTTCCCCAAACACCCTATGCCTTTTCATATAAGTGCCTTTGCTCATGCTGTTGGCTCAGCTTCCCTTCCACCCTGTCCTCTTAAAGATTTATTTGTCCTTCAGCCAGGAAAATCTTACCTCACTACTTCATAGATTAAATCATTCCTTCCACCTGTGCTTGCTTCTCCTATTGCCCTTGCTGTACAGTATTATAATTTATTTGTTTATATGCCTGCAAGTTTCCTACAGGCAGGAAGTGTAACTATATTTGTATCTTCTGGATCTAGCATAATACCCCCCAAATAGCAGACTTTCTAAAATTCTGTGTTATTGAATTGATTTTAATTTTATTTAGATTATTAGTTTGATAAGTTAAAATGGAAAATAAAATGCACTTATGATTCTTTCAATGTTGGGCAAAGTTTTGAGAGAAAAGAGAATTTCATTTAATTTCAAACAAAATAAATTCAGTAATACGCAAAATAGATAATCTTGTGTATTAATACCAGACTAATGCCTTCAGAAAACAATGTTAAATACAGTAATTGTTCAACCCTATATTCTTCTGCAGCCAGGTAAAAGGGATATCCACATTGCCCCTGTATCATTTACTTGCTGTGCTCATTCCATTTATAAGGTATACTACTGATTTCCTCATCTATTTTAGATCTTTCCCTCTTCTATATAGTTACTCCTTTATATTAACTATTAAGGTCTGGTTCATAATAACTTCTTCAAAGAACTAGTCTATTGCTCAAACAAAACTTAATGTAACCAAAATAAATTTAGCCATATTGGTGTAAGATATTTCTTTAACCAAGTGAGTGATATGCCATAAATTAATTCTTTTTTTTTGTTTGTTTTTGAGACAGAGTCTCACTCTGTTGCCCGGGCTGTAGAGTGCCGTGGCATCAGCCTAGCTCACAGCAACCTCAAACTCCTGGGCTCAGGCAATCCTCCTGCCTCAGCCTCCCGAGTAGCTGGGACTACAGGCGTGCGCCACCATGCCCGCTAATTTTTTACATATATATTTTTAGTTGTCCAATTAATTTCTTTCTATTTATAGTAGAGATGGGGTCTCACTCTTGCTCAGGCTGGTCTTGAACTCCTGACCTTGAGCTATCCACCCGCCTCGGCCTCCTAGAGTGCTAGGATTACAGGCGTGAGCCACTGCGCCCGGCCCATAAATTAATTCTTTAAGAATAGTTGCCATGGTAGGCAAAATGATGGCCTCCTAAAAAATGTTTATGCCCTGCTGTTGGAATCTGTGAATATGTTATGTTACATGGCAAAAGTGACTTCTTGTGGATGTTGTTAAGGTTACAGATTTTAAGAAAGGAAAATTATCCTGGATTATCTGTGTAGGTACAGTCTAATCACACGAGCCCTTAGAAGCAGAGATGTGCCAGGAAGAAAGTCAGAGAGATTTAAGATTGCGGCTGGAGAGGAGTTTGACAAAGAATTCAGGTGGTCTTACCAGCCAAGAGAGACTCCTGGCTGACAGCCAGTAAGGAAATAGAGACCTCAGCCCTAAAGCTGCATGGAATTGAATTCTGCCAACAAGCTAAATAACTTTAAAAGTACATTCTTCTCCAAAGCCACCAGATGAAAGCCCAGGTCTGCTGACACCTTGATTTCAGCCTTGTGAGACCTGCAGCAGAGAACTAGCCACCTTACCTGGACTTCTGACCAAAAGAACTATGTCATAATACATTTGAGTTGTTCTAAGCCACTAAATTTATAATAGTTTGTTTCAACAGCAATAGAGAATTAATATAATTGTCCTTTTATATTTTGAAGACATGAAGGCAAGGATTTTATCTGTTTTGATCCTTAGCATTAAGGCTTTGCATTTGATAGGCACTCAGTAACTATTTGATGAACATATATTGAACAAATTAGATTTACTCATTCAACAATTGAGTGCTTACTGTATGCTTGGCACCAAGCTATTCACTGGGAGTAAAAAACTGAAGAGCCTTCACAGAACTCAAAAGTATAAACTTAGGTAATTATACAATGTGGAAAAAGCACTAATAGAGATATTCACCAGATATTTTCAGACTTCAAAGCAGGTAAACCTATCCCAGCCTGTGGTGTCAGGAAGGGCTTACTGGGGGACTTCTGAGCCAAGTCATAAAACATGTTAGCAAAGCACATGGTGGTAGTGGAGGTGGCAAGAAACAGGAGAGAACTTTACATAGAGAAAGGACATCGTGAGCAAAGGTAATGAAGTAAGAAACAACATAGTTATCGATTACTGGCCATGATGTATGAAGGGAACTATCTGTTCCATGCTTCTGGTACTGGAAATGTGATATAAGGGTTGGATAAGATCTAAAACTGAGCTTGACTTGATCTTCTGGGTGATCAGAATCAGATTTTAAGGCCAAAGAATAATATGGCCAAATTTAAGTTTTAAATAGATTTCTTTTGGCACCATGAGAGGGCAAGATTTGAAGGAGACAAGGAGCCATGTTGTTGTTATATTGTGTTGTTTCCCTATTTAACCTCTTAATAAAAATCATTCTTTATCTACCTTAAAAATTGCCTTAATGAGTTTGTCTGTCTATACCTGCAGTCCAGACCTCTCTATCACGTTTGAGACCAGTTTATCCAACTTCCTGCTGGGACATCCCCAGAGGAACTAAACCAGTGGGAAATAAATCAGATATATGAGGTAATTTTATAAGTGAAGAAAGAATGGTTTTATTAATAGGCGAGTTATATCTCAGGTTTTGACACAAGAGTGACAACACAGAATCTAAAGGACATATTTTCTCTAACTTGCCTTTGAATCTAAGTTACACTTTACCTTTTACCTAATACTTTTGTAGATTATTCTCTCCCTTACTCACAGAGCATCTCATTTAAAAATTCAGGAAAAAAATCTAAAAATGCCCCGATATTAAATTTTATTGTCAATTTTCTTATAAGCAAATATTAATGTTTGTATTGCTTAACTTCAGAGTTAAGACAGGGTTGGAGTCCTAGCCTCACCATTTGCTGGTTGTGATACTGTGGGCAAATAACTTCTGCAAGCCTCCCTTTTCTCATTAGTAAAATCTTTCAACATCCCAAGCCAATAGTCTAATTCAATTTATAATCTATGGCTGGGGAATGAGGTACTGTGACTAGTCAGCATGGCCAAGCTACACCAAACCCCTCAATAGTGTCCTAGCTTGTTGGATCTTTCCAGGAAACAGCATCTCCCATAGAACCACAGTATTTGTCTTGGAAGAAAAGTTTTTCACAGGAGAAAAATGCAGGGCAGAAAAACAAGAAGGCTGGGTAACATAGCCAGCAGCTGAACACTGGTTGGAATGTATGAATGAACCAGTGCCTAGATGCAACAGAGTATCACTTTTCCTTTAACGCCTTTTACAGTTCCTGAGAGCTCAGAGGTTTGTCAGGGACTAAGGATGTTTGGGAAGTACAGAGCCTATGAAGAGCAAGTGCTTTAAAGTCAGGCAAACTTAGATTTCAGTTCTAGCTTTGCCACCTGCTTGAGCAAAATGCCCAACTTTTAAGTCTCAGTTCGAACAGTTGAAAAATGTATTTTGTTTATAAGGACCTTTTCAAAGACATTTGGATCCAGTTTGAAATAGAATGTCTGGTTTCTAAAGGCAGTAATACTTGCTTGTATTGTATCATAAAATCATTCAAGTATGACTTCAGAGCCACGTGAACCAGAGCTATGTTTTGTCACTCCCAAAACAATAGTGAACAAGACTTATAACCTCTCTGAGTCTTACTTTTCTCGTCTAAAAAAACAGGCACAGTAATACCCATCTTAAAAGGTTTTATGGAGGCTTAAATGAAATAATGCATGTAAAATGACTAGTATTTATTAGAATATTTACTGTAAACATTTAATGACCTGATTATTGTGGTAGTCTGTAAATATACACCAGTCAATAAACTGAATATACACCAGTTAATAAAGCAGATGTAATCCTAGCCCTCATGAACTGTACAATACACAGGATATACTCAATAAATTTCGCTAGTATTATTGGCATACCAATACCTAATTAATAGGGCTGAAAAGAAATTCGTAACATTTCCAGAGATACTGTTTGAAGTAAGAGTCTAGCCTTGAATCAACATAGTAGGACACTAAATTCAGTTCAGAAGAAATGGTATTTATGTGCACCAACTATGTGCAAAACAGTGAGCTAGGTACAGTGCCTGCCTCCAAAGAGTCTTGTAGAATAGGCAGATTTCCACATTCACTATAAAACAAGGAAGGATGAAATATGTTATATAACAAAAAAACCAACAAAGTTCTGGGAGAATTCAGAGGAAACAGTGATTGATTCCAAAACGGGTTAGGGATAAGGTTGCCAGCTTTAACAATATAAATATTGTAAGGGAAATATTTATACTATTAATAAAAAATTTTATCTTGTTTATCTGAGACTCAAATTTAACTGGGCATTACATTTTATCTTTATTTAATTAGGCTACCCTAATTAAGGAGAGCTGCTGACAAGCCATAAAACTTATTTCCAAATGGAAGAATGTGCAGGATATGAAATAGGTGAGAAAACACATTTAGTATAAGAACAACAGAAAAAAACAAGGCATAAAAGTGAGGGCTATATGTGGTCTTTCCTGAGAATAAGATGAAAGCCAAAGGTTTGAATGGAATAATAGATAAAGCTGGAAATGCATCAAGAACTAAATCACAAAGTACCTTGAATGGCTAAACTAGGAATTTGATCCTTTTGATGATTTATAGTGGAATATAATTCATTTGAAAGAGAAATTAAACCTTTTCATTCTATTTTGGATATTCAAGTTATAGATGTAATATGGCTGTAAGAGGAGAAAGTACCACAGAGAGGGCCAGGCAGGAAGACCTGCTCAGGAAGGAGGCCGTAAATGATTTATCGAAGAACGGGACCCTGAAGGAATCGCAAGTGACTTCAGATTACATGAAACACACAAACAAAAACACCTCGAACATCTTGAGAAGAGGGAAAGACCTGTTTAAAAGGAACAGGAAATGAGTTCTCTCTAGGAATATTAGTTAATGCCCTGGTTTATTAGTTAATGCCCTGGTTTATTTGCCTCAGAGTAGGCAAAATAAACACAAACACAATTGAAATGTTCAGAAACTGTGATGCCCCTTACAAACCCCAAATAACAGAAAGTGAAACAATTCTAGGGAATGACAATGTGTGAGCCAAAATAGCATTTTATTTCATCAAGGAAGCTCTAATGGAAAAGCTTCCCTATTTTTCCCTCCAAACACACGCACTGCCAGGAATATAGCAGCATGAGGGATTGAGGTGCTTTGCTAGCTAGTATCCCAGCCACTACAGCTCAAAGGAATGGTTTTGAGTTAATCAGATTATAGAAAAAAATCCGTAAAGTAAAATAGTCCCAAGAATACGATGTGAAGAGAACAGAGCATGCGATCCTGATAATATTCCATAACACTAATTAATGTTCCATAACACTAAGTATGTCCAAGGAAACCACAAGAGGTGATGTTACCTTCCTTCCCCTCCTCCTTATCCTCCCTTTCCTCCTTTGATATTGCAGAAATAATTTCAACTCCATGGTTAATTTGTTATGTAAATAGCAAGAGAAATAAAGAAGAAAACCTGACTCCAACCTCCTTGAAAAATAACATTTCAAATATGTTCAAACTTTAAAAATTTGAAAAGTTGAAAAAGGTACATTTTATACCGTTTTCTCTATTTTAAGAAACTGCTTTTCCAACTAATAAAAGACTGGTAGTACTATTAACATACAGGTGTGACAGTATAGTATATATATACTATATAGGTGATTGTATTTATAGTTTTTTTTTATCTCCACCAAAATTTTTTGGCTTCACTTTATGCCCAGTAGAAAATTGAGATATATATATGCTATATAACATATCTTAAATCTAAATAACTCAAGATAATTCACTTTATATGGATACAGATATCTTAAAACCTTTTTAAGTATCCTAATTAAATAGTATTTATTACTGATAAACAAATATGGTAGAGATTGAATCATTTCTCAAGGGACATCCAATCACACTTTAGAATTTGGTATAGTTCTAATGTTTGATTAAAAAACAAAATTTGGGGGAGATTGGGACTTTGTATAAACTCAATTGATTCCCATTAATTCCAAAACAACCCCTGTATAACTAGACTAGACATAAAGCTTGGTTGCCTCTACACATCCCTTCCAATTAATAATATTGTGATACATAAGACTGGCAAGTTGTTTCAGAGTGGGATTCCTGTGGTTGCTATACATAGTCTTTAAATATGATGTATATTTAGAAAATACTTTTACAGTTTACAGTGTATGATCAGACTTTTGGGAAATAGATTCACTCTAGTCAGATTGATAAGAAATTTTGATTAACCAAAACGCCAAAGTACTTGTTTACATTGGGAGGTAGGTGGCTTTTTATTGATATTTGCTATTTAGTACATCCTCTTTTTAATTAAATAATCGAAGTACCTGGGGAAGAGACGCTGGCATGGCAAAGAGAGTGTTCACAGAAAACTTGGAAATAGAGGCAGTAGGTTTTTTCACAGAAGTCTCTCAAAGTTTCTCTATGTTTTTATGTCTGTCTTGGCAACATTTCATGATTTCTTAATTCTTGCAGATCAAGTGTAACTGTGGCTTAGATGTCACAATTTACATAGCCAATTTTCCTAACTATTATGTTTCTGAAACTATGTATTTCTGGGGTGTTTGCAAGTTACGTTGAAACATTGGACTGCATATGTGTTTGCTTGCTTAGCCTGTCATCGGTCTTGATATTTTTAATGAAATATTCTTATTTTAAATATACTTTTCCATATGTAAGTGTCTCTTCCTCTCTCTTTCATTCTTTCTCTTTATCTTCCCCTCTCTCACTCTTGTATAAGTATTTAGAAGTGTCACTGTCCTTTTTTTTTTGAAACTTTACTTTTTTTTGCCTTTTTGCTCATTACATTTTCACCTTTCTTTAACGTATTTTTCTAACAAGTTATAATCTCAAAACTACGATTACAAGTAATTTCACATTGATTAACTTCTGTTTTAATTCCTTCCTAAGGACATAAAGAGATAAATAAAGAGCTCTTTATTTTCACCAGTGAGATATTTATAATCTTGTGGTAGAAAGTTACTTCTAGGAAACCTTGCTTTCAATAATTAATCTTCTGTATGATGTATGGATTTTGTTACCTTCAGTCTTGGGAAGTGACATTTCTAATCTTTTTCCTTAGAACTAGAAGTTCATCTTAATTGGGGGATTCCAACTTTCTACTTACTAAAATGTATTAAAATGTCTACTTATTAAATGTATACATAATTGTAATGTAGGAATGAAAGAAAGAACTAGAAATTTAACAACATGCATGTTATATTTCCCAACATTATTGAACTTAAAGTTTTCCTAAACTTCATTTTGAAGGTGAGAATATTAGTAGTATATTCATAGCATTCAGGAAAGAACAGAAAAATTATTTTAAGATCTGGTGACTATATTTACTTCATTTTGAATTTCACAATTGAATTTCACATTGTTGCATAATTTTTTTACTAATATTCAAAATATATATTTTAAAATATATATAACATATTATATAAAATATATATTTTTAAATTCTTAATTTTTCTCTTTTTTTCTACTGAAACTTTTATGTTTCTAGAATATAGATGCTATTATAAATTTTTTTGTGCTAAAATTGAGCCAATTTTCCAGTTTAAGAAACAAGAATCAGTATTAGCAGAGAAAAGTGACAAAGTATTGTTGAATTTCTTACTAAGTCTTTGGAATTTTAACAAAGTTCATTAAAAATATAGATTATAAAATAAGAAAAATAACACAAGAATTAAGTCAACTTAATAATAGTGGCACCAAGCAACAGAAGCAGAATTTTTAAAATACAGAATAAAAGTGATGTGGTAGCCATTGAGTTATCGTTTGTCAGATGCAAAGAATCACCTGTAGCCTTCTAAAATTATGGATTCCCAGACCCTGCTCCTGGAAATTCTAACTCATAATGTCTAGAGTGGTGCTCTGGAATCACATTTCACAACACCATGTGATCAAACAAGGGGTTCATAACTTTTTCAGTTTATGAACTTCTTTAGCAATCTGTTAAAGCCAATGAATCCTTTCCTGGAATATTTCAACTTGGGCTGAGTGTCCACTCTTGGGGGTTCAGGTAGGTTTGGGCATACATGATGAAGGAGAATAGCAAATCCCTTTCTTGGAAGGGTACGTGTTTGGGGGCTGAGGAGACCCTGAGTGAGAACTCTCTTTGTGGTCAGAGCATGTCTGGTGAACTGGCAAAATGGGTAGACTGAGAGAATTCCATTTGCAATTCCTAGGAGACAATACAACCTAAAACTACAATTACAGGAAGAAAGAGCCCAAGCACTCTAAATTTGGTGCTGTAACAAAGCCTAAACAAGCCTGGGGTGTGGGGTAGCCCTCTATGTAAAGACTGATAATTCAACAGAAGTTTGTCTCCAACTTATGTCTTGAGAGAGAAGACTGTCACTAAAGCATGTAAGAACTCTGTCCCATTAAATTTTATAACTCCTTAGGAGCACAGCATCATTACTACATTGACATACAAGGCAGAGGCCCATTCTCTGTGAAGACCCGCAGACCATGCTTGGCCAATAACCATGCACAAACCATGGGAGTGTATGTCTCCCATGCACCAATTTGGGAATTCCAAAATGCATAACGGGGTTGAGGAAGAAGTTTACAGGGCTATAGAGATCCTTCATAAGCAGATGGAGTCATTGGTTTTTGTTTTGTTCACTGATGCATATTTAGGGCTTGTAATTGTGCCTTTCGCTTACTAGATACTTACTGAATATTTGTTAAATAAATAATGAAAAAATACGAATGAAAAAAGGAATGACTTTATAGCCACAGATTGGTTAAGCTTGGAGAAATGTAGGTTACAAAAGACCTTGTTTGGTAATACTAAGTCACTGCTTCTAGAACCCAGATCCAGGAAAATGTCAAAACTGTGAAAAATTTTAAAAAGAATGTTAACAGAAAACACATGTGCTTGCACCATACCTCCCTGATCTAGTATTAATATAGCCTATCCCAACAAAGGCAGCAACACAGCTGAATTACTATGTAGTAATAGAATTACTATGTAGTCAGAGGGGGTAGAATGTTGTTCTGGATGCCACTGCTATAATATCAAACAATAATGATCCAAGCACAAGGGTTCTCTCAGTGTGGTAGACACAGCTAGATGCTGAGGGAGAGAGAAGCTTGTTAGGGCACCGTGAAGCCCTGTGTATCCTGGGCACACAGTGGAAAGACTTTTTCCAGGATTGCTTTGACAAAGCCTATTTAACTGACTGAAAGAGCTATGAAAGTGTTCTGAAGAAAAGTGATCACTTTATCTTTGCAGTATTTCTCCCCACTCCCTTTTCCATCTCACCTCATTCCTGTCTCAGCACTGCCCTAAATTCTCACAGTATTAAAGTTCTAAGCAAACTTACAGAAATATATTTTAAGAAAATATTTTAAAAATGTAAAAATCTCTAATAAACCCTTAACTCGTAATATTTTTCACTTCATTTTGAATTGTTTGAAAGACCTTTCTTTAAAGAAAGCAGTAAAACAAGGCCAGGCTATAGCTTCTGGCAATAGAGATTATATAGATAGACTATATATAGATCTAGATATAGGTACATATAAATAGATAGATGATACAAACATAGGTATAAAGATTATTTGAGGTTCAAATAAATTTAGTAGTTTAATACTTATATTTGCTAGTGTATTAAAAAGAATATTATATAGTGATTCCAAATGATATATTGTAACAGTGATTGTTTCCTGAGCAAATCTCAGAAAAAATCCACAAATATTAAAAATGCTGAAAATCTTTTAGTTGTAGTAGAACTTCTAACTTCTGTCATATTAAAAATACTGCCATACTCTAAATATAAAATGTTACAAAAGAAAAAAAGGAAAAGGGCTAATATATTCTTTATTTTAACACTAGATGGCAGCCAGAGTGCCAGATTATATCTGCTTTTCAGAGCTATCACATGTTTCAGCTTAATTTATCCATAAGAAAAGAAAATTATAATACTAATCTTTTAGGTTTTTCAGAACTCTGCATTTGAGTCTCAGTTTTTCGCCCCTTAACTAAAAGGAACATTTCATAATAACTCTTTTTTTGTCCTGTGACAAGTTGGCTGAGAAGATCATTATTAAAATATATCTATTACATATATATATTATATATATAATTCTGAAAGCAAATATTTTCTGGCATATCTACTTAGCTTTACATTTATATATTTTAGTAGCTTTATTTCAATAATGGTTTGTTGCAACTAATTTTTGAACCTGAATTAAGTAGATTCTTATGAGGTAATTTTTAGAGTATACACTTGTTTTTGTAGAAGACTGGGATTTAGGTGATCTATTCCTTTTGTTTGTTTTAATGCTTTCCAATTAGCATATTTGAATGCCTTTAATACAGAGGTCCAGGAAACTTTCCTAATCTTGAAATTCTGAAATTGAAATTTCAGAAATTCTTATTTCTGAGTGTATGAGAAATAAGTCAGTACCTTACTTAGGTCTTCCCTTGCTTTGGATTAGCTCTCAACAAGTTTTATTCTTCTGAATTTTGGATAGTGTGATGAAATATCTCTCTACTGTATGATTTGTGATTATCGAAACTTATATTGAAAAGGAAAAAAAAACCTAGAAGAAAGAAAGTTAAGATCTTCTATTCACTCTGCCTAGAAGGGTGAATACCTGGCATCCAATAGAAGCCAAAGAGAGAGAAGTGTTCATAGGAATCATGACTTAAATTACTAATGTGAGAAAATTGGTGGTGGTTGTTTTCTTATTTTGAAATAATTTCAAGCTTATAGAAAAAATACTAATAGAATACAAATACCTTCTTTTTCCTGAACCATTTGAGGACAAGTTGCTGACCTGACGCCTTTCTAATATTATAGTGTGAATTTCTTACAAATAAGGACATTTTCCTACATAACCATAATACAACCTTCAAAATCAAGAAATTAAGAAATTAACATTGATTCATGACTACCATCTAATCCTCAGATCTCATTTAACTGTCATTTTTCTTTAGTCTCTTTCACTCTAGAATAGTTTATCAGTCTTTCCTTGTCTTCCAGGAATTTAATGCAAACTAATTTTTTGTAGTCTGTCCCTCAGTTTAGTTTTGTTTCATTATTAGATTAAGATTACTTATTGTTGGTAGTAATATCACAGAAGTGATGCTGTTTTCTCATTACACCTCATCACCATCAGGTGGCATATGATTTTGACTTGTCCCATTACTGATGATATTCTGGTCACTTAATTAAGCTGATATCTGTGAGATTTCTCCACTGTGAATATTCTCTTTTTCTCATTGTAATCATTAAGTATTTCATGGGGAGTTATTGTGAAACTTTGTGTAATGTTATTCCTCATCAAACATTGGCCAACTAGCATGAAAAGATGTCCAATATCACTAGCATTCAGGGAAAAGCAATTAAGATAACAATAAAATATTTTTATTAGGAGATTTTAAAAAGATTGAGAATATTTCTTGATGGTGAGGGTAGGAGGCACTGTTGTTTGAAGAGTGTATTAGTATTGCTTTTTGGAGGGCAATTTGGAATTATCTATAGGAGTTTTAAAGGTACATACATCTTGGTATAATAATTCTACTTCTATATATCTTTCCTTAAGAAATCCACACATGCACAGAGATATGTGTTCAAGGGTATACACTGCAGAATTATTTGTATCAGCAAAAAGTCAGAAACAAACTAAATGTTTTAGCTAGGTGTCGTTGTATATACCTTTAGTCCCAGCAACTTGGGGGGCTGAGGTTGGAAGATAACTGGAGCCCAGGAGTTTGAGGATGCAGTAAGCTATTATCATGCCATTGCATTCAAGTCTGGGTGACAGAGAAAGACCCTGTGTCTAAAACAAACAAACAAAAAATCTAAATGTCTTCAATCAGGGTATGAATTAATAAGCTATGGTACATCCATGCTGTGGAATTCTATGAAACAATTAAAAATAGAGGTAAAAATTTTTGACTTGACAGAAGACCTCCATATTATTAAAGGAAAAAAAGCAAGTTTTACAATATAGTATGTTATATTATGCCTTTCATGTTGAAAAAAGGAACAACATGCATTTATACATGCATTTATATCTGCAAACTCATAGGGAAAATCTGGTAGGATATGAACAAACTTAATAGTTTATACGGTCTGTATTGTTTGAAATTTCAAAATAGCAATATATTTTCTTCTTTCTCATTTTTCATACTTTTGCATTTTGCATTTTGTATCCTGGGTTCCAGAATCACTGTCTCTAAGACCATGGTGGGCAAGTACCCTCAGAGCTGACTGAGCATTCAGGTTTGTCTTAAGAAAGGTGGAAATGCTGCTGTCATCAACCAATTTATGATACTCATTTAGGGCAATCAGTATTCTGGAACAAATTTCCATTATTCTCATTCACAAAAGGAACATAGATTTGAAGAGGTAGCTTTATAGAGGACTTCTCCAGATAATGTTAGCATGAGTTCAGCACCATTTCCTAAGCAAGTTTCCAGATGGTGTGTGGAAACTCCACTGCTGTCGCTGTTACTGTGATTGTAAGACTGTGTTCTGGGGCCCTGAACCCATAATGTTAGGCCTAACCTTGAAGAGCCTTTTTCTCACCTGGATCTCACCATTTCACATTAAGTGGGAAAGGCAAGTGCTCACTCAAGTGGATATATTTTCTCTTTTCCATGTGCCCTAATCCTACCAATCTTTTGAGCTGTACTTAAGGCTTACTAACTTCAGAAAGCCTCCATAACTTCAAGTAATCTTCACACTCCCTCTTCTCTCCTTTTATAGATACTATTGGTGCTACTACAATTTTGCATTTGATGTTTAGCTTATATTTTTCTCCATGTAATTCTAAGTTCTTATACTTTTATGACTATAATACTTTTTATCTTAACAGCATAAACCTGTGGAGGAAAAAGGTGATGCCATACTTATATGTCTTTTGACTTCTCCACTGTGCTGGACAAATCTTAGTTGAATCTTATTTTCATGTCATACAAGGATATTCTATGTAAGAAAACTATAAATTAATTCTCAGTTATATCCAAGTTGGATTATCCAGATGGAGCATATGGTTCAATGTCCTTGTTTTACAAAGAAAGAAACTGAGGCTAGAAAGGTGAAGGGATTTGTCCAATTGTGTTTTTTATGATATAACCTAGACTAGACTTTCAGGTTTCCTGATTCCTTGTTTACTCTTCTTCCTCTAGTCTGTACTTCACAGATATTTTGACCCAAAATTAGGCTGAATTGCTGAAAGGCAGAACCAAAGATGGATTCTGGTATTGAAGTTTGAACCAATTAAAGTTCTAGTATCCACACTTGAGTAAATGCCCCCTAACCTGCTACTCTTTCAGTGTTCTCCTCAATACCGGTACCACTCTTCACTCCGTAGCATAAGTTGACACACACACACACATAAATCCCCTCAGATTCTTCTTTATCCCTTCTCTGTATCTCAGGTTGCATGTCACACATCCAATCTTTCAACAGATCGTAACAAAATACATCCAGCATCCAACTACTTCTTTTCATCCTCATCACCATCATCCTGTGCCAGTCAAGGCCCAGAAGGAAACAGAAGCTCATTAAAACTAGGTAATTTGAGAAGAGTGTATTAAAGGGATTATTTATTAATTTACTTGACCATATATATTATTTTACTTTTTAGAAAAGTTTATTATGTAAATTCAAGGTGTGCAACATGATGTTTTGATATGTGTATGTATAGTGAAATGGTTACTACAGTCAAAAAAATGAACATATTCATCATCTCACATAATTACACTTATTTTTTGGAGGGGGCCAAAGCACCTAAAATCTATTTCTATTAGCAAAAATCCTGAGTACAATATTATTAACTATAATCCTCAAATTGCACATTAGATCTCTAGATGTTTTCATCCTACATATTTGCAATTTTGTATCTAAAGGGACTATTTAAAGGTATGGGTAGGATTTATGAAACTTAACCAGAGATAATATAGTATCCCAGGGTTAGCAATAGCAGAGTATTTATATCTTAGGTTTGAAGGTGCAATTTGGTGAGAGAGACTTTATAGTACCTGGATAGAAAGGAGGTGCAGAGAGGACTGCCTTGGGGGAACTATGGCCTTTGGTAGAGTCATGCAGCCAACCACTGTAATCCTGCAGGGAGGGAGCCAGGAAAATAAATACCCTTTACTTCTGCCCTCCAACTTTTGACAGTATCCGCCACTGGCCAAACGCAACTAGCCTTTGAGGCACATAGCACCATAGAGAAGGGTGTTAAGAATTTTGTACTTCTTCCTCCCTCTGCCTAAAACAGTTTCTCTCCAAATATTCTCATGGTTTTCCCCTACATTTCATTTCATCTCTACTAAAATGTCACCTCCTCAGGGAGACTTGACCATGCCATCAAAAATGCACCGCCATTACTCTATTCTATAATCTTGCTTTATTTTTCTTCATACTACTTCTCTCTGCCATTATATAATACATTTATTTGAAATTTTTGAATTAATTTCTCTTAAGAGAACAGAGATGTTTTTATGGTTTGCTTACTACTGCTAACTAAGAATATAAAACAGTTCTTTTACCAGTAATAAATGCTCATTAAATATTTTTTGATAAGAGATGAATTAATTCATCCTCCAAGGCATAGGAGGGAGCAATAACTTCTACATTGCATAGATGTAGTCCACAATGTAGCTCTCAATCTATATACATAAATGACCAAAAATAATTTTATTTTATTTTGGCTTTTATTGCATTACAATGCTATATCATAAGCCACAAACAAATTTGGTCTGCTCAACAAGTAAAATATCTCTATATTTTCCTAGCCTCAAGTGAGAAGATAACTTTTCTTCTCATTTATCAGCAATGGTTGCCAAATACAAGCCACTTATGTTTTTGTGTTTACTGAGAAATGAACTATTTCTAACATGGTCATTATTAAGAACTTTTCTAGCCATTGAGTTTTAGGATGTATACAATTTAGTATTTACAAGACATTTTAATTTTAAGTCTACACTCTAGTTAATGACTTTTGTTAAGAGAATAGAAAAATATTTGAAAATTGTCCTTCTTAGCTAAAAATAAGGTTGGATGTTTAAGTCATTCAAGTCAGTTTCCTTTTAGTGTCTATAGCTTATGACCCACTTCATATGCTCTTTATTTTCTTCAGTGACCCTACCAATTTGAGAAAACCACTTTAAAGCTAAAATTAAAAAAGCTAGCTTTATGGAAGGATGGCATCCATGTGAGCCTTGTAATGATTTTTAACATGCCCCAAGGAGATGAATCTTTAATGGCAGCCATTTCTCTATTTTCTTTTTTAATGAGAATGATCATTCCTTGAACAGAAAAGGAATCAATGAATTTAGATATTTACTGTGTACCTGTTGCTATACAATTATTCTGCATTAAAGAATAAAAAGGAAGGTTAAAAACTCACAATAGATATATTTAATTACTTCCCATATATTATTTATTTTCAATTAACTAAGTTCTCACCAAACTAAATTTAGTTATTAGGGTCTTAACAAATGTAATTTATGATCCAGGATGTTTAAAAAGCACTCAAGATTTGATTAATTTTACCGTGTTTATTTATATACTCACTTTTGCTGTATTGTTTATGATTTTCTTGGCTAAAGCAACTGCAAAGCTTGAAGTAACTTTTAAGTTGTATGGGGCTCTCTAGGCATCCAGTATAAAATCTTTTGACACTGTAGTAAGATAGAATTCTCTCAAGAAGCAAATCCGCTACTGCAGGTTCATTTAATTACAGAAATTTATTTCAAAGCATTCTGAAATCTGATCCAGCACAGTATGTTTACCAGCCAAAACCTCACAGCTCAACCCTTGAATTACAACTCAAATATTTCCTTATACATGAAGATGTTTTTATTTTCTCTTCAAGATGATAGCCAATAATCTGAATAAGTCTGAATCCACTGAAGAGCAGGAAAAAATCAATTATCTTAAATTGAAATAAATGTGTTGGCAAGAACTTTTATAGTTTTTGGAATTTGTATTCCCATCCTAGCGCTGTGGAGGAGAATAATAAAGTTGCCTAGGATATACATATGCACTGTATAGCATGGCAGATTTGAGTGGCATTTGTCCAAGTTCTTTCCCAACTAATCTGGAATATCACAGACGTCTTTATAAGGCCAGTTGGTAAAGATGTTTGCCTCCACTTATATAATAGTCATTGTTCTGGTTATCTTTTTCTGTAGAAAAATCCCCAAACTTAGTGGTTGACAATAACAAGCATTTTATTATGTTTCACAATTTCATTGGTCAGATACTTAAGCATGGCTTGGCTTCTTCTGTTCCATAATGGCATTGACTAAAGTCACTTAGTGGCATTTAGCTGGCAGATGAGCTGGTCTGGAGTGTTCAAGATGAATTCACTTACACGTCTCCTACCTTGGTGGGAATGGCTAGAAGGCTAGGCTCAGAACTCTTAACTGGAGCACTTTTATATAGCTTCTAAAACATGGTGAGCTCAGGGTAGTCTGACTTCTTATACAGCAGGGCAAATTGTTTCCCCAAGAATGAGTGTTGCAAGAGGCTAGGTAGAAGCCGAAACGTTTTTTATGGTCTAGTTTTGGAAGTCCCAGAATGTCAATTAAATCACTAAGTCCAGTTCAGGTTCAAGAGGAGGGGAGGAATAGGTTCTGCCTTCTATAATGATGGAGTATGGCATGCTCATCGCGGGAGAGAAGAAATTGATAGTAACCATCCACCATCATGATGGTACTACAATCTTGATGACTAAAGACTGATGCCAAGCAGTCCATCACCAAATGATTACTTTCCAAAAGAAAGGTGTCTTTAAAATACTATATTTTGTAGCATCTATGATCTTTAATCTTTCGTAGCTAGGTCTGAAATATTTCCCAGTATTTTTTTTTAATTGGGGGAAAACTACAAAGCATTTACAGTACAATGTTTACAGTCACAATTTGTAGTGAGCTGATTTCCCAAGACATATTACCACTCAAGTTGACTTATCTTGTAACATTCAAAAACCTACTCTGTCAAAGTAGTCCAGAGAGTACATACATAGTGCTCCAACTGTATCTACATACAACCAACATTTTTTATTGATATATTAAATTGTTCCAGCCAAGGGTATCCAAGATCTTTGTGACCTGGATTTTCCTTGGCTCTATTTTTCATCCCACTGATAGTTCTGACCATCTGTCAAACAAAATTTTGTGGGATATTTTAGATAAACATACACATGGGTAAACACAGTATATTGCACATCAAAAGTTAACAGCAAATTATGCGATCTTAAGCCAGCAAGTAATGTAAGTCATCACTAGAGCCTTATTTTCCCACATGTAAAGGGTGTTAAAAATGATAGTTAACTCAGGAATTGATCGATAACAAGAATAAAAGGGGGGATAGATACCGTTATAGATCCTACAGACATCAGAAAGAGTAAAAGACTATTATGAACTGTATGCCAATAAATTTGACAGATGAAATGGACGGTCTTTGAAAAACACAACTTATCAAAATTAACACAAGATCAAAAAGAAAATCTGAATAATCTTGTTTCTATTAATATTAAAGAAATTGAATCTGTTTTCAAAAACTTCTCCACAATGAAAACTCTAGGCCTAAGTGGTTCTACTAGTGAAGTAGATCAAATATTTAAGGATGAAAGTGAGACAATTTATGGTTCGAACTATCAGTAATAATCTAAATAAAGACATTGACATAGAATAGGTAAAAAAAACCAAGCAACAACAAAAACAAAGGGAGTGTAAAAATGCATATGAAACAATCTCTTCATAGATTTTCTTTATATCCCACATTTGAAATGCAATAAAACAAGTTTAGGAGGAAGAGACAATCAAAACAAATAGCTGGAGACATGTTTTAGAAAAAACAATTCCAAATTATATTTAGTTTCATTTTTGACTTAGAGAAATATAGATTGCCATAGTTTATGTGGAATTTGAGGCTACATTTTAAAAAATAGACACACTGCTAAGAATGACAAAAACAGTTGAATTACTCTATAAAATAAATTAATATAAGACTTAGGACGACCAGTAAATGACGCATAGCATTATTCATGTCAATAATGTAGTGTTAAGAAAATCTATACTGTGTTGAAGTGTAGTGAAAGTGACTTTTCACATCTACATAGATGAGTATAGTTCTCTGAACAATCATAAACAGCAAATATGTGTCCCTTTGAGGGAGTTAGAGGCAAACATTCCATGGCAGTAAGATAGAATGGCAGGTTCTCTAAGTCTCAAATCACACTTAATTTGCTTTCAGTTCAACTGTGAAAATCATGACTAACTGAGTATTTACAAATACGTTCAGGAATAATATATCTGTGAAGATATAAAATAAATTTAGATAGAGCTTAAACTTCATGGAATAAAATCCAAATCAAGAGATGAATCATTCAAGATGAAAATAATTGCCTAGAAAAATATCTGTTTAGAAAAATATCAAAGGGTTGACTTAAAAAAATTCAGATTTAGAATTTAATTAAGTCTAACATAAGGAAGATTTGGGAATGGCCAATAAGTCACCTTTCATACTGTTGGGTTTGTAGATTTTTGAGTTTCACTTATTTACTTTTTAATCATTCTATATATTGCAATTAAAAATGGGAACCTTGAAATCAATATTTTGTGACTTTCTGAGTGGGACCTGAAATTGAAAAGAGTCATATGTATATTTTTTACCATGTTAAACTTTTCTCTCATTTAAATCTTTCATTTTCTGAAGTTCTCATCTCCTTTGATGTTCTAATTTCTGTGGCTGTTAGTAGGTATTCTCTATTTGCTGTTAGTAGGTGAAGTTGAGATATGCAGTAGGGCAAAAGAAACAGCACAGAGTTAGCAATAGGCTTTGAGATTGAGCAACTTAATGTCCTTATTAAGTGGATGTTCTACAGCATTTAAATGCAACTAAACCTAATATAATACGATTCACTTTATCAACCATCCATCAATCAAATAAGACCACAAGGGGTAGCATATTATTATCATGTTTTTCCACAAATAATTGAGGGTCTGCTAGGTGCCAAAGATGAGTAAGTTTTGGCCTCTACGTCTTAGGAACTTGCAGTATAATCAGAGACTGATATATAAAGAGGCAATTACAACAGAGTGTGATTTAGTTATAATAATGATATGAATAGAATGTGTGAAAACAGGCATGAACAACCAACTGTTGTATGTAAAGGGTTGGGGAATTACCACCTGAGGAGATGACATTTGAACTGGTTCTTCAGTGAGACATAGGACACCTACCCACATCCCTGCCTCCTGCAAAATTCTGGTTTAAGTTTTGCCCCAGATTAACAAAGAAGAAAGAGAAAGAAAGAGAGGTAGGGTTGAACAGAAAGAGAGAAAGAGAGGGAGAGAGGGAAAGATGAGAGATATGTGGGATCATTTTATCTAAGCTTGGAAGTAATTTCTCCCATGTCAAGCATTATTTTTTAAAACCGTGGTGTTCCATTCTCTATTCTTGATAGTGTTTTCTCTTCACTCAGCCTTTTGTTAATTGCTGAGGAACAAGCAGTTTACCTTAACATGACTTGGGTTGACTTTGTTGTTGTCTTTTTTCTCATCAAAAAGCTTTGTTTACAGTACTTTTCTTCAGAAATGCATTTCTGTAGCAATACCTAGTAAGTGCTTCTGTCTACTCACTTGATTGTGTTAACAAACAAGCCAAATTCTCTAGTTTTCTGGATTCCAGCTTTATGCTTCTCCTATATTATGGAACATTTTTTTCTTGTTGCATTTTATTATTTCCCAAATTAAGGAAACTAAATAGGTAGATTGGAAGGTGATGTGCAGAAGGGTGTTTCAAATCCCCAAAACACCAAATTTAAACAAGGCAAAACAAATATCTCTTTAACATATTAATATTCCAAAAAGGAATAGACTTTTTTATTTAATAACTTTCTGGGGATTGTTTGAATAGTGTCCTTTGCCCATTCCGCCTCACTCCCTCAAAAGTCCTTTCATATTTTAATACCACTCCTATGAATGGATTGACTTCTTTTCACCAGTGGTTCAGGTATATTCTAGTCTCATGCCAGTGAATTCATTTCCACCTATACTAACCAAAGTTACAAGCTTAATAAAATTAACCTCATTTCACATTTATGATATTCTAGTCCATTGTGCATATATAAACACCACACATTTTTATAAATGGAAAACACAAACCATGCACTGAAAAAACTAAAAGATTAGACCCTCTCTGAAATTGGCTCCTACGGCATTGCTTCTCATTTTGAATTATATTTCTGTAACCAAGAAACAAGAATTGAACTTTCATATTATTTTCCAATGATCCAAAAGAATAATTTTGTAACATTTTATATAGTAATCTCAATATTAAAATTTATTTTCCAGAAAATTATGAAGCAGTATTGGTCTAAGATTTGTAATTATTCTGGGTAGAATTTATCAAGCCTGCCTTTGGATATGAGACAATTTTTATTAGTCCTAGTTCTACTCCTGTTAAATTAAAATCACAAAGTTGAACTGGTGTTTGTCTATTCAAATTTATCTAGAATAGACTTCTCATTTCTATGTTTCAGAGTTTTTAGAAAATAAAATGTAAAGAGCTTTATGCTTCTCTAAAGAAAGGCACAAGGTAAAATGTAAGGTATTATTACCCTGAGCAGTGGTGTTTAAATTTTAAGGTGTCATTTATCCCCTTCTCAATCTAATAAAAATTATGAGCTCTCTTTCCAAAAAAAAAAAAAAAAATGCCTATGCACACAAAATGTTGCATTAAGTTTTAGGGGATTAAATGATCCTTGGAGGTCTCCCATAGTCTATTCCCCATCCCTGGAGGGAATGCTACTTCACCTTTTACTAGGTACTGGTTATAACATGCCAGAAGAGATTTAAAGTAGCAGTATTTACACTATAGTTCAAGTTAATAATTTAACAGAGCTGCCTGAAAAATGGTCAATGATACACTCATGAAGCTGCAAGCTGGTTAATTTATATGCTTGATTGTCTCTATGTAGAGCCAGAATTACACCCAGCAAAACAGTTCCTGAAATATGGTTTAGTAGGTGCTTCTGTTCACCTGACAAATATTTATGGAGCTCTGATTTTGTACTAGGAATTGTACTAGGAATGAAGCTAAAAAACGCATAAAAACTTACAGTTTGGGGGTATGAAAACAAATAAGGAAGTAATAATGACATGGGATGATAGGAATTATCAAATTAAGTAAAGGGAGCTAATAGACTAAATATGCAGGGTATCTGGAAGTGCAAAGGAGGGCTTTCTAGATAAAATAATGAATAGGTCAATCCTGAAGGATGAATAGGAGTGAGCCCATAGCTCTTACACATATGCTTAAAAAGTCAGTGTTCTGGCTGGGTGTGGTGGGTCATGCTTGTGATCCCAGCACTTCGGAAGGCCAAGGCAGGATGATCACTTGAGGCCAGGATTCAAGACCAGCCTGGGCAATACAGCAAAATCCTGTCTCTACAAAAAATAAAAAAATTAGCTTCATAGGGTGGCATGAGCCTATAGTCCTAGCTACTCAGGAGGCTGAGGCAGGAGGACTGCTTGAGCCCAGGAGTTCAAACCTGCAGTGAGCTATGACTGCCCCACTGCACTTCAGGCTGGGCAACAAAGCAAGACCATGTCTCCTAAAAAAAAATTCTATAAGCTTTGTTACAAAAAAGTGCAGTTTTGCTCCATTTCCTCCTCCCAGAGTCAACCTCTTCCAATAATATATGTAGCTTCTTTGCATATTTACCTATATTATCTCAAAATAAAATGCTTAATATGCTATTTTTAAAGTTTTGCATTTAGGCACTATCTTTTGACATTCCACTATGGTCAATGAGGATTTTGTTCTCTTTAATTACCTTGTCATTCCATGCTTTGTTCCTGGTCTCACCACAAATACATTCACATACACATATACGCACCCTCCTATGTTACCTTCCATCTTCCCAATATAATATTATGTAAATGATTATACTGTATTTACATTATTTTGACTACGTAAATGCAATTATGTACTACAATACAATGGTTTGACCTTTCATGTATATTTGATGTCAATATTTGTCTGGATTCTTTCATAGTTTTCTCTGTGCTTATCATTAATGCAACCCTAAATTCTACTCCAGATAAGTGAGTTTCCTCTCAAGATGTTCAAGACATTAGTTAATCTATCAATTTTAATCTTGAAGAACTCTTGAGTCTCCTGACCTACTCCCATTTGGACTGGTGGTTCTCTAGGCCTATATCCCAACTGTTGTGTTGGGACCTTCCTCCACTATCAACTTGAGATTCCTTTTGCTTCTTTCTCGATTTGAATTTCCTTTTTTCTATTTCTATCTCTGTATCAGTTGGAGAATAAACTATCATCTAGGAAATCATTCCAGAAGATAATTCTTTGATTTTCTTTTATGGCCTTATTTCCCTAGGATACATGTTCCAACAGCTTCCTTAGGAAGCGTACAGAGGAGGCAATTTTTGAGACCTTGAACATATAGAATTCTGCCTTGCAAATCTTTTTCCTTCAGAATTTTCAGATTATTGATCTCTTGTCTTCTTCCAGAGTAGCTATTAAGAAGGCTGAAGCCATTCTATTCCTCACCCTTTGTGACTTTTTTATTCTTCTTACTGAAAGTTTCCTTTTTATGCCTTAAGTTCTGATTTTTAAAAATAATGCGCCTTGGCGAGTACCTATTGTCCTCAGCACATAATGGGTCATTCCATCTGGAAATACATGTTCAATTCCAGAAAAAAATCTCTTGTATTATTTATTTTACTTTTTTCTTTGTTGCATTTTCTTTTCTATTTAGAGAGCTGGATATTGAGACTCCTGGATGTATTATATTTCTAGGGCTGCCATAACAAAATATGACACACTTGGCGGCTTAAACAACAGAAATTTATTTCTCACAGTTCTGGAGGCTAGAAGTCCAAGATCAAGGTGTTGGCAGGCTTGGTTTCTACTGAGATCTCTCTTCCTATCTTGCAGATGGCTGCCTTCTTTCTTTGTCCTCACATGCTCTTTCCAGGATGCACTCACATCCCCGGTGTCTCAATTTTCTATTCTAATAAGTACACCAGTGGGATAGCATAGACCCTACCCACCCTAATGGCCTCATTGTAACTTAATCATCTCTTTAAAAGCCCTATCTCCAAATACAATCACAATCTGAGGTACTGGGGGTTAGAGCTTCAACATATGAATTTTGAGGGGACATATTTTAGCTAATAATACTGGAGTTGTCTTAGTTGGGCTTCTTATTTTCCATCTCTTGGTCTTTTGGCTCTACTTTTTGGGAGATTTCTTTAATCTTCTAACTCTTTTAACTTTTCATTTATAATATTACATCTTAAGTTACTAGAGCTCTTTTTGTTTTCATAATATTCCTTCTCCAAAAAGCATCCCTTTTTTGTTTTCAGGGATGCAATATATTGTCTCTACTTAGTAAGAACATTAATAATAACTGGGTTCTTTCTCATAAATTTTCTTCTGCCTACATAATTTTTGTTTCCTCCAAGTTGCTATTTTCTATTTATTTATTTTGATCACTGCTGTGTTCTAAATGCGTCCACCAAAATTCATGTGTAAGAAACTTAATCTGCAATGCAACAGTGTTGGGAAGTGGGGCCTTTTTGAAGGTGCTTAGGTCATGAGAGCTCTGCCATCATGAATGGATTAATGCTGCTATGTAAAGAGCTTGCAAAAATGGGTTTTCTCTCTTTTACTCTTTTGGTATGTGAGGACACAATGTTTGTCCTCTATTGCTCTTCTGTCATGTGAGGACAGCAAGAAGGCCCTCATCAGATGCCAGTGCCTTAATCTTGGACTTCCTAGCCTCCAGAGAAATAAATTTGTTTTTTATAAATTAGCCAGCCTCAGGTATTCTGTTATAGCAGCACAAAATGCACTAAGACAGGCATTATCTTTATTATTAATTGCTCTCCTCAGTTGTCTGTTGACTGCCAGTGGGCAGAACATTTAAAAGCTGATGAGAAATTCTGTACCCATGGGCAAGTCTTGCCCATAAGCTTCACCACGGAACAATGATTCTCAACTTTTGCTGTACAATAGAATCACCTAGGAAACTCTTTAAGTATAGATTACCCAGGGCTTATGCCAGACCAATTGAATCAGATTCTCTGAGAGTGGAGCTCAGGCAAGGAAAATTTTTAAAACTTCACAGGTAATTTTAATGCACAGTGAGTATTGAGAATCGTTGTTGCAGAGTGACTTAGCTGGGTCCAGTTGGAATTCCCAATGTAAAATATTTTTGATTTTCTGTCTTAAACTTACTGAACACTAGGCAATGCCAGGCCAATCTCTATCTAGAGAAATTAGTATTTTGAAATTAGTATTTGACAGTATTATAAATACTGTCAAAAATATCATGGAAATTAATAATACTTTGATATGTCAATTTTTTTACATTAGTATCCTGGAAGGAAAGAAATGACTCTGGAAAGCAATTTCAGTGTAATATTATATTTAAATTTTTAAATAACCCTCATTTATCTGCATCATCCATTCATTCATATAGTCTCTTATATTTCTCTGAAGTGTACTGTCACTTTTTCATTTGTGATTCATCGAAATCAATTTTTTCTCCATATTTCCATACCTAACCTCCTCATTTTTGGTGACTATAGTCTGTTCCTGGTATATGTCCTCCCTTTCAAGATTTTGTTTTTATGCTTTAGCTGTATCTATCAAGAAAAAGAGAAATAGAAAGATTTTAAAAAGAATAAATTATACTGAATACTCCAGTTTTGATACATGATCAAATCCCATTTCATTTTTACTCCATAAATTTTCTAGGCCTTATTTTCACCTCTAATCCATATATACAGTCATTCAACATTTAAAAATTTTCATTATACATTCTATTTGATTGTTGGTATATATAATGTTAGCATTTGCACTGTTAAAGCATCTCTACCTAGGTTAGAGAATCAATAAGCTAATTAGCGACCATTAAAAATGCTCAAACTTATGGATTACTTAGTAACAGGTTTTTAACATCTTCCAAAGGCAAAACAGCATAACTTTTAATGCCTAAAATGAAAAATAATCATAGTAAAGTAAAAAATGCCCTTTTAAGGGCAAAACCCATGTCATTCTCAACCCAGCACATTTTGAAAAATCCACTTCGTTGTTGGTTTTTTTTTTGTTTGTTTTTGAGACAGAGTCTCATTCTATTGCCCGGGCTAGAGTGAGTGCCGGGGCACCAGCCTAGCTCACAGCAACCTCAAACTCCTGGGCTCAAGCAATCCTTCTGCCTCAGCCTCCCAAGTAGCTGGGACTACAGGCATGTG